>JAJOZX010001908.1:307500-317500 GCA_023014485.1 Bathynomus jamesi | reverse complement strand
CAGGTCTCGATCCCGGGGTTGATGGATTCGTAGTCAGCGCCGCTAACCACTACACCACAAGGCGCATATTTATATATAATATATATATATATATATATATATATATATATATATATATATATATATATACTTTCTTTTAATCAGAATCAGTGCGAAGGACCAGAATGAAGTACAGAGCCCATGCCAGACTAATGCGGCCCAATGCCCCAAATCCTGTATTATTATTATTATTATTATTAGAATCTGCTTCATCGGGAATCGAACCCCTGACCTCAGTGTCTTCACTTCGTTTGTGCACCCACTGAGCCAGGGACGCTGACATTTACTTTCATACATACAATTCTCTCTCTCTCTCTCTCTCTCTCTCTCTCTCTCTATATATATATATATATATATATATATATATATATGATACACACAGACAGTGCATGGAACAAGGAACTCTTCTGGGATAATTAAATCCACTATAGTCCGAATAAGTAATGGTAAATGACAAATACCATAGTTTGATGCATTCAATCTGACGTGAAGGCAGCGAGTCTTTTGCTTATATTGAGGTTCTAAATGTAGCATGGCTAGGTGCTTTAAACCCTAGATCCATGTCCCAAAGCTGGATCCTGTCTGCTTTGCAGATAGCTGGTGAGGGAAGCTATATTTATGGGACCTCTTTGCGAGTGGCCCGTTGCCCACGTCGGGCTAGCATCATGAAAAAGAAAAACTATGGTATTTGTCATTTACCATTACTTATTCGGACTATAGTGGATTTAATTATCCAGAAGAGTTCCTTGTTCCATGCACTGTCTGTGTGTATCATAAAAAACTCAGGGGACCATTCTGAGTTCATTCTCATATATATATATATATATATATATACAGGGTGGTGTATCCATATTATTATGAAACAACTGAATTACTTTCTATTTTTATTGAATTTTACAAACAGTGACTTCTCAAACAAATCATCAGACATTCTGTTTCTCTTTTAAGGAACGAGAGTATCGCGTTACTGACACTTATTTCTATCGTATCTTATGATACGATACAGGATACAGAAAATGTATCGCGATACTACGCCACCCTGTATATATATATATATATATATATATATATATAATATATATATATATATATATATATATATATATATTTTACTTACTTTAGGTGAGTTCGAACGACGGTTCAGGATCGACCTGTGGTCGACCCTTCTGCAGCATCCCGCCTCATTTGCGGGATTTGGTGAAGGAGGGAATTGTTGTCAGATCTCCTCCTGCCCTCGTAGCCAGCCACGCATGTGCTGGCCAGGGACTTTGCACAGGAATCTATTCAGCTGGTTCTTGAAGTTATTCAGGTCGGTGTGCTGAGGGTATTTTTCCAGCCTCGTTTTCATGGCCCCTTGTCCCACTGCAGCTACGACCTTACAAAATCTGTCTCTTCTCTCATTCCAGTTTATTTCTATTTCATTTCTAAGGTTAGGGACAGAACCCTCAAGTATTTTCCATATGTATATTATTGTGTACCACTCGCGCCTTCTTTCGAGAGAGTAGAGTTCCAGGGATTGTAGTCGAGACCAGTAGTCTTCACCTTCCGTTTCCTCTATCTTAGACGTAAAAGTCCTTTGTATAGCTTCAATGTTCGCAATGTCTCGTTTTCTGTATGGGCTTGTGAGTACTGAGCAATACTCAATTATTGGTAGGACTAGACTCTTCCATAATTTCAGCATGATGTTTGTTTTTCTGCTGCGGGAGCTCCTCCAGATCATTCCCATTATTTTTCTAGCCGTCGTAATTTTGATGTTGTAGTGCTCTCTGAATTCTGCATCCGACGACATTATTACTCCAAGATCCCTGACTTGTGGAGTTGGTGTTATCTGTCTGACTTGCAGAGTTTTGTACCCTTTTTTCCGTAACTCCTTGTTATTACCATATCTTTGAAGTTGAAGTTTTTCTTCGTTGAACTTCATATTGTTGTCTTCTGCCCACTGGAATAATGTTTCAATGTCGTTTCGTAATCTTTCTATGTCACCTTCTTTCAATATTTCCTTGCATATCTTTGTGTCATCTGCGAAACATGATACGATACTGTCATTGATATCTGCATCAATATCTGCAATCATTATTATGAACAGCAAGGGAGCTAGTACTGTCCCTTGTGGGACAGAGCTCTCTACTTCCGATTTGACTCCGCTTACCACCACTCTTTGTGTTCTTTGCGTCAAGAAATTAAATATCCAGCTTCCCAGCAATTCCTGTATTCTTAAGTTTATGTGCTATAATTCCATAGTCACACTTATCGAAGGCTTTAGCAAAGTCAGTATATATTACAGCTATGTTTTGTCCTCGACACAGTGTTTCCAATATTTTCTCCTAGTGGTCTAATAGCTGTGATAGGCATGATCTTCCAGCCCTGAAACGATGTTCATTTGGGTTGTATAAGTTCTTTTCTTGTAGGTAGTAGGTAGTTTCGCTTCTAATTATACGTTGAAAGCACTTTATAAGGTGTGAGGTGAGAGCTACCGGCTGATAATTCTTGGGCATTGCTCTGTTATCACCTTTGAATAAAGGGGCAATGTTCGCCTTCTTTAATGGCAGTGGAATTTGTCCTGTGTCGAGTGATTTCTTCCATAGTGAGTATAGCGGTATGGCAATACTCTCTTTACATTTCTTCAGAAATGTGGCACTCCATGTGTCTGGCCCTGGTGCCGAATTGTATGACATCTGTAATAGAGCCTTAATTACATCTCCTTCCGAGAACTCTAAGTCCATTAATAGGTTTGTGCCAGAATTTGTCCTTGGCTGATTTGTATCAATGTCGAAAAATTCGTCTGGTTTGCTACGTTCATCTCGGACTTAGGGGTGCTAAACATAGAGTTAAATTGTTCCTTAAGCAGTTCGCTCATTTTTTTGTGGTCATTTGTGTATTTGGCCTCCCCGTCTATCAACGGACCAATACTCTCTTTGCACTGCATTTTCCTTTTCGTAAAAGTATAGAAGTATTTTTTTTTAATGTTTTCTGCTACCTTGTTTTCCTCCTCGTTTGTCTGTTTGCTTTAGGTCCATTTCTATTTCGCTTAGTTTCCTCTCTAGTTTGAGTCTCCGTGCATCAGTTTTGCATCTGTGGAGATATTTTCTGGTTTGCTTCCGTTGTCTAAATAGTGTCCTGATTTTTCTCTCGAGCTTGCTACGCTTTCTCTTTTGTCTCTCTGGAACATGCTTCAGTAATATAGGTTTGGTTTCAGACTCCATTATACCTAATATTTGTTCTGGAGTCTTCTCTTGAAGTAGTAATTCCCAATTTACTTCCTTTAAATCTTTATTTACACTTTCCCAATCTACTTTCTTTGAATTTATTTTTAAACCTTCAAATATTCCTTCTGCCTCTCTGGGATGCGTTTTCGGACCTCGGTGTGCTAACTTCAATTGTATATCGATTAGGTTATGGTCGGAGAAATTTGTGTGCGCTACCTTTTTATTTATTATCTCATTGTTATTTGTAAAAATTAAATCCAAAAAGTTCTCTTTCCTAGTGGCTTCACAGATTTCCTGAGTAAGGGCGTAATGTTCCATCATATCTAATAGCATTATTGCTTGGGTTCTATCATCTTTTGTAATGTTGCCATGAAACTTCTCAACATATATGACTTCGTCATTTTTCTTCCATGTTATGAATGGAAAATTAAAATCTCCGCAAATTAGAATATTTGTTGCTGGAGTTTCAAGTAATTTTAACATGTTTTGTATTTCATTAGTGGCAAATTAGAATTCACTGTTTGTGGTGTTTGGTGGTCTGTAGACGTCCATAATGGTTAGGTTCAGTTCTTTTACTTCTAAAATTATAATTTCGACTGTGCTGTTTGATTTGTTTACCTTCACCTCACATGTGTATGTGTTTTTCACGTAGATACAACGCCCTCCCCCTCGTCTAGCCACTCTATCTGCTATGTATATGTTGTAGTGAAGCAATGCTATTTCACTATTCTCGATGCAGTTGTAGTGACTACTGAAGTGGCAGAGACGTTTTCAAATACCTTAGCAATGTTCCATCAACGCAATTAGCGATATTCCATCAACACACACACACACGGCCAAGATGACGTCACATAAACACGACTAAAATAATGTCATAGCGCGGGAATATTATCAAGCCATCACACCTCAACTTCGTTACAAGGACTTCTGGACGCGCCTTGAGAGCTCTCCCTTCGAACACCAACCAGCAGGGTTGTCAGATTGGCTTTTTTAAAGCCAAATTCCATAAATTTGGCTTTTTTTCAACTTGCTTGGCTTTATAATATTAATTTGGCTTTTTTGGCTTTTTATTGGCTTTTTTCAACTTGCTTGGTTTTATAGTATCAGTTTGATTTTTGGGCTTTTTCCAGGATCTTTTTTTATTTTTGCCTTTATAATATCAGTTATACTGTTTAGCCTCTTTTAGCACGTGTTTTTTTCCTTGTACCAAACGTGTATAGTGAATCTAGTCTTGTCCGTGGCGTTACATTCGAGATTCATACACGTTTGATACTTGTTCAAACGGAACGGATGCCGGGACGCGGGGCGCGGGCGGGAAAGCAGTCAACACTTAGCATCGGTGCGGATCGGTACTGTGCGTCGTGCGTGTGTAGGCGGTAAAACTTGGCTATCATTCGAGTGAACCAGTTTAGTTAAAGTTCTAGTTTATGTAAATTTTGTTTTTGTTCTACAACCATGTCATCAAAGAAGTGGAAGCTATCGCACGACAGCAGCCGTAAATACAATAGTAAGTGGGAAGAAACGTTTGTTTGGGTGAAAAAGTCTGTTGATGGCTCAGATTCAGCTTATTGCAAACTTTGTCATTGCAATATTGCTCCACGAATGAGTAACCTCTCAAATCACGAAAAAACAGAGAAGCACCGTGCAAAAGCTCCATCTAAAGGCCAGACACAGCTCAACGTGACTGTGACGCGTGCTCCAATCCAAAATAATGATAAAGTTAAAGCTGCCGAGTTGCAAATAGCTGTCAGTATGGCCTGCCATTGTGCAATCCGTACAGTTGACCATCTGAGTGAAATAATAAGAGCACATGGAGAGGGCAGTACGCTTGCGCACATAAGGATGCAGAGAACTAAATGTTCATGTTTAATAAAAAACGTCATTTCCCCTGCTCTAAAAGCTGATCTCATTGAAGATTTGAAAAATAAAAAATATGCAATCATCGTTGATGAATCTACAGACATTTCCACTCAAAAACACTTATGCATTCTGATACGTTTTCTAAGTGATCAGAAAAATGAAATTTCTACTGGATTTTTAAGCTTAATTTCTGTTCAGAAGCAACTGGCGAAAACTTATTCAATTTGATAGATGAAGAAATTAAAAGATGTGGTCAGACTCTTTCAAATTGTATTGGGTTTGCATCAGATGGTGCTTCGAACATGGTGGGATGCAACAACTCCGTGTGGTCTAGGCTGAAAGACGTGTCTCCTTCATGTGTGCAGCTAAGATGCATTTGTCATTCGTTGGCACTATGCATTCAGCATGCTGTGTCGAAACTGCCATCAAATATAGGATTTATGCTCTCTGAAATTCCCCAATGGTTCCGACACAGTGAAGTGAGAAGAGACAGATACAAGGAGTTATTTAAAGTAATGAATACAGTTACAGAGTTTGAACCGACAAGAACTGTTCCTCTTCCCTTTGAAAAACTTTCATCAACTCGATGGCTAGTGCGTGGAAAAGTCATGTTTAATATTTTGGTGAATTGGGAAGAGCTGAAGGCTTATTTTACTGTTACCGAATTAGACAAATTAAGGTTTGATGCAAGATTCAAAGCAAGAATGATAAAGGAAATGTTGTTAAATCAAAAAAATTACTTGTTCTTTGAATTTGCAACCCCCATTGTGCAGGAATTTGAAAGATTGAACAGTCGTTTCCAGCAAACCAAAGCTGACGCGCATGAACTTCACCAAGAATTACACTTGCATTACAAGAGTCTTCACAACAGGCTGCATGACATTACTGGACAAAAAAGACATGTTGACAATGTTGATTTTGGTATCAAGTTCCTAACAGAATGCAGCAACTTCTTGCAGAATCGTAACACAGATGAATCTCTGATTGAAATAAAATATGTCAAAGAAAGATGTCTGACTATGCTAGAGGAAGCTTTCAGCCAAATTAATTGTAGACTTCCTTCGGCAACAGACATATTTAAAGGTCTGGCAAACTTAAACCCTTCAATAGTTTTAAATCAAGTTTCGAGACCCTCATTTTCAGAGCTATCGTTTTTAAACATTACTGGAGACAATATTAGCATTATTGAGGAACAAACAGTACAGAAAAATACTATTCGTTGATTGGAAAGAAGAAGCTCCACTTAAGAAAGATGGAATTCCTACAAACACTGAAAAATTTTGGATTTGTGTGCTTCAACATAAAGCGTTTAAGGAGCTTGCCACCTTTGCCCTAACATGTTTAATAACACCAGTTAGCAATGCTGTAGTTGAAAGGATGTTCTCGCTTGTATCATCAGTCAAAACAAAAGCGAGAAATAGAGTGCAACTCAAACTCCTTGATGCTATTGTGAGAATTAGAGCAGAACTATTGCTAACGAACAAATGTTGTAAAGACTTTACTCCGCAAAAAATGCTAAAAGATTTTGTATCCGATAAAGTATATGGTGTCGAGGCTACTTGTTCTAATGTGGAGGACACTGCTGAAGAGGATCTGGAGCTTTTCATGTAATGTGAGTATGTGATCTATACTTAAAATTATTTGGCTTTTCTTGGGCTTTTTTTCGTGCATAGTTTGGCTTATCACTTAGGTTTGCATCTGGCAACCCTGCCAACCAGTGACCCCAGAGGTACCTCCATGTAAACATCTTGTGTGCAGGCCCAACTTGGGCTTGGTGTCATTCACCTAACTTTATATAAAGACTAATCATGACCTTGCGCGTTATTAATATCAAGTCATTATTATATTGAAATCATAATTCAAGTGTACACATTATTTCAACGGTAAACTATCAACATATTCTGAATCATTCATAACTCATTTGTTTTGTTTAATAAAGGATGAAAACTTATTCCATCAATCAACCTAATTAAGAACTTAATTCATAACATTATTTGATCTGCAAAGATCTGGTGACCTCGGCCTAAGCATTTATCATTAACAATCAATTAACCGGAATTATCATCATTCATATTATAGTACCGACACTACCGCAATAAACCGCTAACTATAAAGTGTTAACTATACAGATTTCACAGCCTTTTTCGCACTTATGTAAGTGTGTTTCCTAAATGATGGTCGTGTCCTGGTCGATGTCGGTTCCTGTTTGGTGTTATTGGTTGGGCCGCTGCACTTTTGAGTATTGGGGTTGCGGTCCGTGATACCACTGTGGTTGTTGTATTACTGGTGGGTGGTGTTGACTAGAAGGGTGATGTACGTAATGTTGTGGTGCATATATTTGTGGCGTTCTGTCTTTCCTCGTTAGAAGGGCAAGCTGCGCTTTTATTATCCTCATTTCTTCTACAAAATATGTTTCATTACTCTCGTTATTCCTCCTATTTCGAATATGATCCGTTCTTTCCCGTTCTCTTCTTTGCATAACCTTTATGTGAAAATATGGGCACTCTATGTTCAAGCATTTTTTCTCCGTAATTGACTGTCTGCGCATACGAGGGCGAAAAAAAGTTGCAGTTTGGTCCGTACCTGCATCTTCTATTCCTCATCATATAGAAGCATTTTGGGGGTGATTGTTTATGCAGTTTGAGCCATATTTGTTTTATAATATTCGCAAATGGCCCGTCGTTTCAATTCCCTCCGAGTCTTATGCGAGTCGATTTCCTTCTTCTGTTCCGCCACCACTTCTTCCCTACTCAGTGGCTTTGTTGTCTTCGGCGTGTATTTCGTATCTCTCTCTCTCTTTTGCCGGGGGTATTTCTTTTTCTGAGGCTTATATATATATATATATTATATATATATATATATATATATATATATGCTGCAAACCCACAAGGAAAAAGAAAAACGATTCCAAGGCCTTTCGTGTATTCAAAGCTACACCTCGTCAGGGAATGAAGATAAAAGGCGAGATGCCCATAAATATATACAATGTACAGGAAAAACAAAACAATTAGCACATAATTAACAAGGGTTAATGAGAGGCAAAAGAAATTTTAACATGATATCGTCAATACACGAAAGGCCTTGGAATCGTTTTTCTTTTTCCTTGTGGGTTTGCAGCATTCATTCATTTCACGTGTTTTATTGTGAAATTCATCCCATATATATATATATATATTATATATAACTTTAAAATTTACATATATGGAAAAAACTTATTTATTTCTTCTTTTCCTGTCGAGGTCTTTAGATTATAGCTATATATATATTGAATATTTATATTGGTGCCTTATATACATATATAAATAATTTATATATATATATATATATATTATACCCAAGAATATAAAAACATGTTTCGATACTATATACAGGGCGTCCCAAAAAATGTATACACACTTTAACAGCTGATAGCTCAATTGATGTTTCTTTCTTTCCAAGTTAAACCCATTAGAATTAATAATGGCAGTCAGACTAAGCTTTGAACAAAGGAAATTCATTCTAAAATGCTACTGGAAGTGTGAAAATGCAGTTGAAGTGCAAAGACAGTTTAGGAGGGAGTTTCAAACAGATCCACCAACGCGACTTACCATCACTCGAATTAGAGATAAGTTTGAAGCCGATGGAACTGTTCAGAATGTCCACAAGAAGCGTTCCGGAAGACCACGGACATCGACAAGCCCCACAAAGCAAAAGAGAGTACTGGAAACGTATCACCAAAGTCCAAGAAAATCTGTGCGGCAAGCGAGTCGTGAGGTAGGAATTTCAGAATCGTCTGTCCAACGCATTTTGAAGCGCTGTCAATGGAAAAGTTACATTCCAAGATTAGTCCATGCTATTAATGAAGATGATGATGATCCGGACCGAAGAGTGGAGTATTGCGAGTGGTACTTGGCACGATGTGGATGTGGATTGGACGAAGGGGTTTCGTAGAATACCCTCCGCGTTCACCAGACCTCACACCACTAGACTTTTTTTTATGGGGATACTTAAAAGACAAAGTCTACGCTATAAAACCTGCAACAGTCGCTGAATTGAGAGCAGCCATTGAACGAGAATGCACACAAATACCAAACGAAATGTTTCGTGATGTTTGCGATCCCATTGCTTCGCGTTTCAGCAGTGCCTGGACCAGAACGGACGTCAGTTTGAAAACAGGCGTTGACAAAACAATTAAATAATGTCTGTAGATTCTATTACATTTTGAAAATGAAATGTATTTTAATAAATACTGCCTTTATAAGTATTTAAAGTGTGTATACATTTTTTGGGGACGCCCTGTATATATAAAATATGATTATCCAAAAATTTTAAAATTTGCATTTTATATCCTAAATCGAATCAGCTCTCCTGTTTAAAAGCTCCATTTTATACACTATATATATATATATATATATATATTATATATATATATATATATATATATTCCGTTAAGAGTGAAAGCAATTCACTTACGCATAAAAACACTTAACATAAATATATGTCCAACCGATATTCTGATATATATATATATATATATATACCTTCGTGGTTTTATCCATCATATATATATATATATATATATATATACACCGTGATATATATATATACGGTATATGTAAAATTCATGTTTGTACACGCTTCCAATTTGATCACTTAAAACACTTTCCTTTGTTCACCAATTTAGAGCAATTTCTGCTCTATATCTTTCTATACACAAACACTATGGAGTGTAGAGCGCTTGAGTCCCCTTTAAGTCACTCGCCTCTATAAAATATGAGAACAGCTGCTCTATATTTAATGTCATTTAAAGTCATATATTATCATAGGGAGAACATTTTATATATATATATATATATATATATTATATATATGCACACACACACACACACACACATATATATATATATATATATATA
>JAJOZX010001908.1:287500-305000 GCA_023014485.1 Bathynomus jamesi | reverse complement strand
ACAGGAGTAGTACAGGAGAGGGAGAATAGAGCTGAAAGCAGCGTACGACTCAGCGCTGAGGCGGAGGAAATAGACCTACCTGTCAATATTCCCCCCCCCCTTTTAAGTACCCCCCCTTTATGATTTGAATCTATAAAAAATGTGAAGTGCAAGACAGGAGGAGTACAGGAGAGGGAGAATAGAGCTGAAAGCAGCGTACGACTCAGCGCTGAGGCGGAGGAAATAGACCTACCTGTCAATATTCCCCCCCCCCCTTTTAAGTACCCCCCCTTTATGATTTGAATCTATAAAAAATGTGAAGTGCAAGACAGGAGGAGTACAGGAGAGTGAGAGTAGAGCTGAAAGCAGCGTACGACTCAGCGCTGAGGCGGAGGAAATAGACCTACCTGTCAATATTCCCCCCCCCCTTTTAAGTACCCCCCCTTTATGATTTGAATCTATAAAAAATGTGAAGTGCAAGACAGGAGTAGTACAGGAGAGGGAGAATAGAGCTGAGCTGAAAGCAGCGTACGACTCAGCGCTGAGGCGAGGCGGAGGAAATAGACCTACCTGTCAATATTCCCCCCCCCCCCCTTTTAAGTACCCCCCCTTTATGATTTGAATCTATAAAAAATGTGAAGTGCAAGACAGGAGGAGTACAGGAGAGGGAGAATAGAGCTGAAAGCAGCGTACGACTCAGCGCTGAGGCGGAGGAAATAGACCTACCTGTCAATATTCCCCCCCCCCCTTTAAGTACCCCCCCTTTATGATTTGAATCTATAAAAAATGTGAAGTGCAAGACAGGAGGAGTACAGGAGAGTGAGAGTAGAGCTGAAAGCAGCGTACGACTCAGCGCTGAGGCGGAGGAAATAGACCTACCTGTCAATATTCCCCCCCCCCCCTTTAAGTACCCCCCCTTTATGATTTGAATCTATAAAAAATGTGAAGTGCAAGACAGGAGTAGTACAGGAGAGGGAGAATAGAGCTGAAAGCAGCGTACGACTCAGCGCTGAGGCGGAGGAAATAGACCTACCTGTCAATATTCCCCCCCCCTTTTAAGTACCCCCCCTTTATGATTTGAATCTATAAAAAATGTGAAGTGCAAGACAGGAGGAGTACAGGAGAGGGAGAATAGAGCTGAAAGCAGCGTACGACTCAGCGCTGAGGCGGAGGAAATAGACCTACCTGTCAATATTCCCCCCCCCTTTTAAGTACCCCCCCTTTATGATTTGAATCTATAAAAAATGTGAAGTGCAAGACAGGAGGAGTACAGGAGAGTGAGAGTAGAGCTGAAAGCAGCGTACGACTCAGCGCTGAGGCGGAGGAAATAGACCTACCTGTCAATATTCCCCCCCCCCTTTTAAATACCCCCTTTATGATTTGAATCTATAAAAAATGTGAAGTGCAAGACAGGAGGAGTACAGGAGAGGGAGAGTAGAGCTGAAAGCAGCGTACGACTCAGCGCTGAGGCGGAGGAAATAGACCTACCTGTCAATCAGATTAACTACACTAGCTAAATAAAACTTAATGTACATAGCAAATCTACCCTAGTTATTTAAACCTTTAAGAAAGATGGTGTACCATTTTGGTAAACTGGCTGGGATCGGATACGATTCCTCAGCCCGGAAAAGAGAGAGAAACGCCAACTCGTGATAACATAAATTTCTGTTGTGAAGACAGATAAGTCAGAAGAACCACACCAGGGAAAGAATCAAAGAACAATATATCATATATAAATAAACGAACCACAAAGAATGAGAAGAGGAAAAGACACGTGTGTATATATATACACATATACACACACGTGTGTGTGTGTGTGTGTTCCATTTTCTTTCTTTATCATTTTATATTTATTTTCTTCTATTTCTCCTTTATTTTTCTTTATCTGTCCGCTTTCTTTCTTTTCCTATACCCCCCTTCGTTTTCTTGACCTTACCCCAAAATACCCAAAGTCTGAACAAATATGAAACCATTCTACAAAAATAGCTTGGAAAATTGCCTCAATATTTGCTTATAATTTTACTCTGTTGTTCCATTCTTGCAATACAAATACCAAAATTTTCTTGAAATAATTTACAAAATTTTCTTCCCCTCACCTCCCCTCCACTCATTTTTTATATTTGTTAAAATAACCAAATACCATTTTCAGTATGACATTTACCCCCTGCATAAATTACCTCCCTCATACAGGGTGTCCATAAATTATCTTCACAAATTAAATTTCAATTGAATTTGTAGAGATAATTTGGGTTAACCCTGTATATTTATTTATTCGTATAAAAGATGAGTCTACAGTTATGCCACACTTTCGAAGTATAATAAAAACTCAATGGATTAAGTTAGGCTCGTAAAACTTAAGTACGATTGATGTGGAAGGATGAGAGTTTCTATTTACTGGCAGACAGCTTGCTCGAAGTGACCTCTTCTTTCCGACATCATTCGATGTGACGACTTCAACAAATGAAGTTTCGTATCACGGCCTCCAGCTGGTAGTCTGGTCTTTATTGACAACGGTGTTTTGATGGTGATGATGTGATGAGGTTTTTTAAACTACTTCGTAACACCTAATAAGGTCATATGACGGAGGGGACCTACAGCTTTACGTGAGAGAGATCCGAACCACTGGTCGCAACATAATCTAGGCGCACAGGATGGTTTCCCATCCAACTCCTATCCAGCCCCAATGTCGCTTAATGTCGCAAAGCGGTGTTACGACACTAGCCACAACGTACCCCACTTTTCTCTTTTAAACTTTTTTCATGAAACCTTTAGTCTGAGAGTCCTTTCTAACAGGTACTCCACTCTTCTTCGTGACTGTGGTCTTACACGGCCTCATTCCCTATGATTTCTTATCGAGATATCTAAAAAAACAAGGTCTTCAAAGAGAATTCTATGACACTGGAAGCTTTGAAAAGCGGTGACTCAATTAACGTGAAATCCACTCCATTTCTATCAAAACGCTGAAGGCCATGAAAAGAATTACGTTGGTCGGATTCATCATGTACGATAATTTCGCAAAAAGGAGGACACTTCGAGCAGGTTATGTGCCTGTAAGGAAAAAAACTGTCATCATTCTGCAATAATCGTGTCAAGTTTCATGAAAATAGGTTACTCCACTGATTTTTTAATTATTTTTGAGAGTGCAACCTACATAATTAAAGAAACAAACTATACAGTTATTCAATAAACATGTTTTTCTTTATATATTAACTATGAACAAATATCAATATATTAAATACAATACATGACTTTAATAAACAATCTAACTGGTATGCAGCAATAATCGTGTCAAGTTTCATGAAAATAGGTTACTCCACTGATTTTTTAATTATTTTTGAGAGTGCAACCTACATAATTAAAGAAACAAACTATACAGTTATTCGATAAACATGTTTTTCTTTATATATTAACTATGAACAAATATCAATATATTAAATACAATACATGACTTTAATAAACAATCTAACTGGTATGCAGCAATAATCGTGTCAAGTTTCATGAAAATAGGTTACTGATTTTTTAATTATTTTTGAGAGTGCAACCTACATAATTAAAGAAACAAACTATACAGTTATTCGATAAACATGTTTTTCTTTATATATTAACTATGAACAAATATCAATATATTAAATACAATACATGACTTTAATAAACAATCTAACTGGTATGCAGCAATAATCGTGTCAAGTTTCATGAAAATAGGTTACTCCACTGATTTTTTAATTATTTTTGAGAGTGCAACCTACATAATTAAAGAAACAAACTATACAGTTATTCGATAAACATGTTTTTCTTTATATATTAACTATGAACAAATATCAATATATTAAATACAATACATGACTTTAATAAACAATCTAACTGGTATGCAGCAATAATCGTGTCAAGTTTCATGAAAATAGGTTACTGATTTTTTAATTATTTTTGAGAGTGCAACCTACATAATTAAAGAAACAAACTATACAGTTATTCGATAAACATGTTTTTCTTTATATTAACTATGAACAAATATCAATATATTAAATACAATACATGACTTTAATAAACAATCTAACTGGTATGCAGCAATAATCGTGTCAAGTTTCATGAAAATAGGTTACTCCACTGATTTTTTAATTATTTTTGAGAGTGCAACCTACATAATTAAAGAAACAAACTATACAGTTATTCGATAAACATGTTTTTCTTTATATATTAACTATGAACAAATATCAATATATTAAATACAATACATGACTTTAATAAACAATCTAACTGGTATGCAGCAATAATCGTGTCAAGTTTCATGAAAATAGGTTACTGATTTTTTAATTATTTTTGAGAGTGCAACCTACATAATTAAAGAAACAAACTATACAGTTATTCGATAAACATGTTTTTCTTTATATATAACTATGAACAAATATCAATATATTAAATACAATACATGACTTTAATAAACAATCTAACTGGTATGCAGCAATAATCGTGTCAAGTTTCATGAAAATAGGTTACTCCACTGATTTTTTAATTATTTTTGAGAGTGCAACCTACATAATTAAAGAAACAAACTATACAGTTATTCGATAAACATGTTTTTCTTTATATATTAACTATGAACAAATATCAATATATTAAATACAATACATGACTTTAATAAACAATCTAACTGGTATGCAGCAATAATCGTGTCAAGTTTCATGAAAATAGGTTACTGATTTTTTAATTATTTTTGAGAGTGCAACCTACATAATTAAAGAAACAAACTATACAGTTATTCGATAAACATGTTTTTCTTTATATATTAACTATGAACAAATATCAATATATTAAATACAATACATGACTTTAATAAAACAATCTAACTGGTATGCAGCAATAATCGTGTCAAGTTTCATGAAAATAGGTTACTCCACTGATTTTTTAATTATTTTTGAGAGTGCAACCTACATAATTAAAGAAACAAACTATACAGTTATTCGATAAACATGTTTTTCTTTATATATTAACTATGAACAAATATCAATATATTAAATACAATACATGACTTTAATAAACAATCTAACTGGTATGCAGCAATAATCGTGTCAAGTTTCATGAAAATAGGTTACTGATTTTTTAATTATTTTTGAGAGTGCAACCTACATAATTAAAGAAACAAACTATACAGTTATTCGATAAACATGTTTTTCTTTATATATTAACTATGAACAAATATCAATATATTAAATACAATACATGACTTTAATAAACAATCTAACTGGTATGCAGCAATAATCGTGTCAAGTTTCATGAAATAGGTTACTCCACTGATTTTTTAATTATTTTTGAGAGTGCAACCTACATAATTAAAGAAACAAACTATACAGTTATTCGATAAACATGTTTTTCTTTATATATTAACTATGAACAAATATCAATATATTAAATACAATACATGACTTTAATAAACAATCTAACTGGTATGCAGCAATAATCGTGTCAAGTTTCATGAAAATAGGTTACTGATTTTTTAATTATTTTTGAGAGTGCAACCTACATAATTAAAGAAACAAACTATACAGTTATTCGATAAACATGTTTTTTTTATATATTAACTATGAACAAATATCAATATATTAAATACAATACATGACTTTAATAAACAATCTAACTGGTATGCAGCAATAATCGTGTCAAGTTTCATGAAAATAGGTTACTCCACTGATTTTTTAATTATTTTGAGAGTGCAACCTACATAATTAAAGAAACAAACTATACAGTTATTCGATAAACATGTTTTTCTTTATATATTAACTATGAACAAATATCAATATATTAAATACAATACATGACTTTAATAAACAATCTAACTGGTATGCAGCAATAATCGTGTCAAGTTTCATGAAAATAGGTTACTGATTTTTTAATTATTTTTGAGAGTGCAACCTACATAATTAAAGAAACAAACTATACAGTTATTCGATAAACATGTTTTTCTTTATATATTAACTATGAACAAATATCAATATATTAAATACAATACATGACTTTAATAAACAATCTAACTGGTATGCAGCAATAATCGTGTCAAGTTTCATGAAAATAGGTTACTCCACTGATTTTTAATTATTTTTGAGAGTGCAACCTACATAATTAAAGAAACAAACTATACAGTTATTCGATAAACATGTTTTTCTTTATATATTAACTATGAACAAATATCAATATATTAAATACAATACATGACTTTAATAAACAATCTAACTGGTATGCAGCAATAATCGTGTCAAGTTTCATGAAAATAGGTTACTCCACTGATTTTTTAATTATTTTGAGAGTGCAACCTACATAATTAAAGAAACAAACTCTACAGCTATTCGATAAACATGTTTTTTTTTATATATTAACTATGAACAAATATCAATATATCAAATACAATACATGACTTTAATAACAATCTAACTGGTATGCAGAAACATATAAGAAAATACTATTTTTTTCTTCAGAGTTAATAAACTCTGATCTCCGATACAGAGGTATAGGAATATGTAACGAACCATTAGATCTATCAGTGTGTTCATGCACTGTACGTAGTGAAACTTTTAAATCTTTTGGTTCCGTATTACATATAAAAAAGTTTAAGGAAAGGTTCCTCTCCGAATTCGGTTCCAAATTGGGAACCACATAGACACTAATCAGGAACTTACTGGCTCTCTTTTTAACCCTTGACCTTTGGCCTTATATACCAAAAAGGGAACCTATACGGTCAATGTCAAAGACCATTTAGGTACTTCCATTTGAAGGCTTTACGAATTTCGCTCCTGTCTAGTGTATAATATGAATACATACAATCGATTCAGAAAGTCCTCAACGTAGAATTCCATGTTTACTACCAATATTTGTCAGTAACAAACGTGGAATTTCACTACAAGACTTATTCAACCGACTGTACGTACATACTCCATATATCTGTACAGTTTTCCTTCTAATGTATAAAGGGAAAATCTGTATATTTCCTATTTTATCCCTGAAAATAAGAAAATTTAAAACATTGTAACAAATTATGACATTTTAATCTCTAAGTTTTGAGTTTTAAAACTTTGAAGTGTCAGAAAAATATCTTCCGTGAAATTACATATTTAAAGAGCTTAATAAATAAAGTCAACTCTCAACTCTTAAATTTGCTTAACTCTTGTATTTATTATTTCTTTACAGATACAGGCAACTCTGTTGTACGCCCTACATTAGGTTTCTACATAGTCGATACCAGGCTAAATTTACAGTGTGTATATAGTATATACACACCTTGTAACTTTGTAGATATTCCATGCGTCGGTCTCTTTTCACAAGGAGGTCAGGATGATGGCCCCAGCTTTAGACCTGGCCTGATGGCAGGAGAGAGTTACTCTCTTGAGGCCTCCACCTCACATAACCAGGCACACCCGGCTTTTTCGGGACTGGTATAACTGCCGGGGTGCCAGTGACACTTTGCTTTGACATCAAAGGTGTTTCTTATTTCTTTGGGTAGCTGGTAAATAGTTTTGGCCCTCTGACAGCCAAACTATTTTCCCTCAGAGCTGATGATGTCCCTTGTCTGAAAACACTACACATTCTACCTTTCGTACTTCCACTGCTGTTTGAATGGTTATAGAATTCAAAGTGAGCTTGGGAACTATTTTTTCTATTACTTTCCACTTGTATATTTTTCTTCTTTCCATGGAATATAGATTTAATGTACGTAGACTTTCCCAGTAATTAAGCCCTTTGCAGCCATCGATCGATCTTGGCTGCGAAATTTCTTCGAATTTCTTCTAGTTTATTAACTTCCTCCTTTTTTTTATATGGAGACGTCAAGACTGAGCAGTATTCAAGTTTTGGTATGATCAGTGTTTTCAGCAAAGGAATCATTACTTTTTTGTCCCTTCTTTTAAAGGTTCTCAGTAACTGTCTCATAATTCTTTTTGCTTTGTTTATCTTATTTTGTATCTCAAATTTCGTATCACCGCTCACTATAATTCCTACTAAGACCTTTGCTTTCGTGCTTCTCTGAATTTCCCGTCTATCTGTTTTGGCTCCTCATTTCTTCCATATCTCAAGAGCTGAAATTTCTCGGTGTTAAATTTCATGTTATTGTCTTCTGACCATCTGTATATTCTGTGGGTCCGTCTGTAGGACTTCCACTTCTGCATTTCTAATTTTTCTTTTTATCATCAGCAAAGAACGTTACTATATTGTTCTTGGTCACTTCACTGCCTATGTCTGTCAGCATGGCAATGAACAGGAGTGGGGCTAATCGTGGCCGGACAGTTTGCCTACGGACAGTTTGCCTACGGACAGTTTGCCTACTGGACAGTTTGCCTACTGGACATTATGCCTATGGACACCATGCCTATGGACACCAGGCCTACCGGACATTATGTCTAACGGACATGATGCCTAACGGACATGATGCCTAAAGGACATTTCGCATCTACACTCTTTCATGACGAGAATATTTTCTTAATTTTTTTTATTATATAGTGAACAACTGTGGTATATTTATCCTTACCTTATTTAACTTATTTAACTTATTTAACTTCAGATTCATGCAAAAGAATTAATTCAGGTTAGGTAGGTTAGGTAAGGTTAGGTTAGGTAAGGTTAGGTAAGGTAAGGTTAGGTAAGGTAAGGTTAGGTAAGGTAGGTTAGGTTAGGTAGGTTAGGTTGCTTTTGTTCCTCTTCAAGATGTTAGCAACACGTTTGAACGATTTACGGCTGTTTTTGACGAGGAAACGGACGAGATCTTGGAAGACTTTCTAACCTATTTCGAGGCTACGTGGATTGGAATTCTGCAGCGAGGACGAAGAAGACGGCCTGCTTTTCCGCAACAACTCGATAGAGGGCTGGCACAGAGCCTTCGACCTACGAGTCGCCATTACACACCCAACTCTGTGTCGACTTGTAGACCGATTGCGTAATTAAAATAAAATTAAATATATGAAAATGAAATAAAATGAAATAGAATGAAATAGAATGGAATAAAATCGATGCCTCAATAAGCTGCGTCTGTTAGGTGTGTCGTCCTTTAGGCATCATGTCCGTTAGACATAATGTCCGGTAGGCATGGTGTCCATAGGCATAATGTCCAGTAGGCAAACTGTTCGTAGGCAAATTGTCCGTAGGCAAACTGTCCTAGTACCGGGGCTAATACTGTTCCTCGTGGTACTGAGCTGCGTACTTTCGATTCTGATGATGTACCTTGGATTTTAACAACTTGCTGTCGTTCTCAGAGGAAGTTATAGATCCATTTTCACACTTTGCCGTATTCCCGCGTGTTTTATTGCTATTCATGCGCTATCATACCATCATCACACTTGTCGAATGCATCCATGATATTATGATATTATAACGCTCTATTAGTTGTGATAGGCACGATCTTCCTGATCGGAAACCATGCTGGTTTTCACTGAATCTTTCCTGTCTTCAAAAGGCCATATTTTCCCTCTAACTATTCTTTCAAATATTTTGGTGAGATGGGGTGCCAGTGACACTAGGCCATTATTCTTTTCTTGAGACCTATCCCCCCCTCTTTTATATACAGAGACAATGTTCGGCTTTTTCAGGATGCTCGGTATTTTCCCTGTGTCCAGGAATCTTCTCCATATCCAATAACTAACCAACTAACTGACAACTAGCTAAGTAACTATATATATATATTTACGCACGTACACTTAATTTATAGTAGCAAATGTATAGCTTAAATGTCAACTTTACAGTTAAGTGCCAGACTTATAAAGTTTATTATTTCAAAACATTTCCACAACTTCACGATGCAAGAAAGTATAGGTTACTTAAAGTCAACAGTATATATATATATATATATATATATATATATATACACTTTGGAGCGTTAATATATAGTTTTGTTTAAACTTGGGATAATGAAATCGCATCTCAGAATAGTCGACGACTGTCTGTCATAATTAATTTTAATTTAATGTTAAATTTGTGGCACATTTTATGGCACTTCAATTATTATTTTGGCACTTTATGATACTATTGTAACCATAAAGTATATTATACACGTAAGCAAAGTATATACATATATATACACTGTGTATATATATATATATATATATATATATACCTTTGGTAAACTTTGGTTAGCTTCCGCCCGAATTGTTCATTCTGACGAAGGTCAAGCTTTTCACTCCACCTTAGACCTACAGTTTAACGTGAAATCCGAACCACGCTCCATCAGCAGCCCAGCGTCTTAACCACTAGGCCACCTAGGGTACCCATTTATCTACCAACCACTTTCCTTATTGTGTGGAAGGATGAACAGCTGGGTTTTGCTGCGCGCCGGCTGCCGTCGGGTCTCGAGCCCGGGGCCGATGGATTCGTAGTCAGCGACGCTAACCACTACACCACCGCAGTGGCGGTCATAAGTATTCGTACGGAGAAATAGTTGTTATATTCGTCCTTATCTTTTGTACGTACCATGCATACGATAGTTATGAAAAATTTAATAAATTACAAATTTAGTTTAACTCCAACATATAATGCAAAACATCAAAGAATTTGAGGGAAAAAAAAAAGAAGAAAATGCAAAAGTTTTCGTACATTTATTTACAGAGTCATTTAATACTTTATGTGTACACCTTTTAGGCTTCCAGAAGTGAAAATTTTATCAGTAGTTGGCTGTTTATTGATTAGAGACTGTTAGCAACTCAGTTCTAGAATTTTTTCTGCGAATCTTCATAGAAGACGGATGACTGTACGAGCCATTAGTAAGTGATGGATCGTCGTGGTAAAGAGCTGTCTACGGATCTTACGAGATCTATTATTGCTGCACACGAGTCTTGAAAGAGTTATAGAAAGATAGGAGAAGAACTTCGAATATTCCATTTTCGACGGTTGCTGCATTTATAAAGAAATGGAAAGGCTTTGGAACAATCAAAACTCTACCAAGGTGTGGACGACCTTGCAAAATTTCAGATCGTAATTAGACGGATTGAAAGAATGGTTGCTGTGTATCTACGAGTGAGTGCGGGTGATATTTGTCAAACACGAAGACTGTTTATGATCACTGTCCATCCCTCTACTGTACCGTCGTACGTTGAGAAAGAACGATCTGCATGGAAGAGTTGCACGAAGAAAACCTCCGCTTCACAAAGCGCGTAAAGAAGCTCGTTTAAAGTACGCCAAGGATCATCAAAATGATGGATTTGCATTCTGGAAGAAAGTTCTCTGGACGAGAACAAAATTGAATTATTGGGGAACAACGAGCAAAGGTATGTTCGCCAAACATCAAATACTGCATTCGAGGGAAAAAAAACATTTTTCCTACGGTTAAACATGATGGTTTTAGTTTGCTTCTTTGGGGATGCTTTATTGCTTCTGGTTCAGGAAAGCTTGTTGTCGTCAGTGGAATCTTGAATTAAAAGAAATATCAGGAAATTTTGGAAGAAAATGTATTGCCTTCAGCTCGGGAGTTGCGAATGGGTCGCAAATGTGTACTGCAACAAGATAATGATCCAAAACATAAAAGTAAGAGCGTCATGAAATGGCATCAACGAAAAATTTCAAGCTCTTGAGTGGCCCAATCAAAGCCAAGCTCTCAATTTAATCGAGAATTTATGGTTTAATTTGAAAAAAAGGTGTCCGCGAGAGAAACCCTTCGAATCTGAAAGAGTCGCAACAATTTCCTTTAGAAGAATGGGCTAAAATTTCTACAGAGATATATCGAAAGCCTCGTAGAAAAATACTCAAAACGAATCAATGAAGTCATACAAGAGCAAAGTGTGGACACACGAAGAGTATCAAATAATGTTTTACGTTAAATGGTGGAGTTAAACGAACTTTTTTTTGTTAAATTTTTCCAAACGAACATTAAATAAATAGAACCGAAATATGAGTGATATATATATATATATATATATATATATATATATATATGCACTAAAATCACAGAATAACACGTGATTTTATTAATAAGCAAACAACCACAGGGAAAAGGAAAGGAAACACGAAGTCCGAGCGCTTTCGTGATATATTCACATCTTCAGGGAGAAACAAAAAATAGGCAGAGATTACAAAGTAAATGACTTAAATACACAAGCAAAAAATTCCCAATCGGCAACTCAAATTATATATATATAATATTATATTATATATTATTATATACATATATATACAAAGGTGGGCACCCGGGCCTAAAAAAGGACCGACGGTCCCGGTCCTTGCCTCAAACTGGACCGACGGTCCCGGTCACGGTCCTTTCTGAAGATAGGACCTAGGAACGACTCGGTCCTCGGTCTTATATATAAGTGAAAATTGATTAAAATAAAATGAAAAATGAAATTAAAGACACCGGAAATCTTTAATTTTATTAACGTAAATTATAATTAATACAATACATAAATGATGAAAAAAGTTATTAAGTTAAATGCTTGAGTTTCCCTTCAAGAAGACTAGCATTTCAAAATGGCTGTCACTGAGCCCTGACCTTTTCGGCTTGAGGACGTCCTTCCCAAAGAGAGCCTCTCCACGGCGGCACTGGATGGTGCCAGGTGTTGAAACAAGTTTCAGTTCAGTCTCAGTCTCTTTCCGAGTCTTCTGGAGGAAACGATCCATCTTCTTAGAACTTCAAATAATCACTAAACACACTAAAAAAGACCGTCCGGAATTGCTTAAAAATGGACCGTCGCTCCTCATTTCGGTCCTCACTGAGAAAAGGACCGACTTTCCCGCTCACTGTCCTTAAAAGGACCGAGTTCCTGGAATTCGGTCCTTTTGGAACTCGGTCCTGCAAACCTTTGTTAAATATATATATATATATATATACAAGAAGTTTTGGATGCTGTAACATATTTTAAATTTTTTTTTTTTTAATTACAGTTTACGATTCAAAAGTATAACTGCATTTTAAGTTACTGAGTAACGAACTGTAACGTATTCTATTACGTTATAATGTATCAGCAATATGTCCAGCAATAATTACAGGCCTATTGCTGTCGCTTCCTGCTTCTCGAACTACTAGAAAAACTCTTGTTACTCCGATTAAATGATTTCCTATGGACATCTAATCAGTTTGGCTTTAAAAGGTCCCACTCAACTGACCTGTGTATCTACGTACTTAAAGAAACAATATCTAAATACATTGACTGTAATTCAACTATTTATAGCTGTTTCCTTGATATAAGTAAGGCATATGATAGGGTGAACCACAATATTTTATTTGCAAAACTAGAAGACAGGAAGGTTTCCATGTAGCCTACATATTAAATTTATTGAAATTTTGGTATTCCCACCAATCTTTCACTGTTAGGTGGGGCAATGTACTATCCGAGTGTTTTGGCTCCTCTTGCGGGGTGAGACAAGGCTCCTTGCTCTCCCCTATGCTGTTTAATGTATATTGACGGATTAATTGCTTCACTTAATGAGGCAACAGTGGGATGTTGTATAGATAACACAAGGATAAATAACTTAGTTTATGCCGATGATATGGTGTTAATAAGTCCCTCTATTAAAGATCTGGATCGGCTACTAAACGTCTGCGAAGTGTATTCGCAGAAACATGATATTCTTTTTAATATTACAAAAACTAAGGTTATGCAATTTCATCCTAAAAGCTGTAATCAGCCAGCTGATATAAGGTTTAAAATGAATGGTGAAGTAATTGAGGAAGTACAAGAGTTTAAGTATTTGGGTCAAACTATTACCAGCTCCTTGAGTGATGACTTGGATATAAGAAAACAATCTCGAAGCCTGAGTGCTAAAGCGAATATGACCATAAGGAACTTTCGATTCTGTACAAGTGAAGCTAAAGACACACTCTTTCGTACTTTCTGCAGTAATATATATGGACAGCAACTCTGGATGAATTATAAAAAAGGTTCTGGCAGAACCCTAAATTTGCTGTACAACGGGTCTTTTAGACTCTTACATAAATTACCCCCGAGATGCTCAGCTTCGCAAATGTTTGCTATCCGCAATGTCCCGAGCTTCCCGGAGGTAACAAGACGTGCTCAACACAGTCTAATGCAAAGAATTAAAAAATCAAACAACACGATCATCCAAGCTATCCATGAGTCCTGCCATTTATCCTCTAAGCTATGGACTTCTTGGTACGAAAACGTCTGTCTGTAGCTCCACTTAACTTCGACAGTGCAGTATTATTTCTAATCAATTGTACTGTATATATTTCTCCTTAGTATATGAACTATCATTGTATTAATATATTTTCATATGGACTATAGTCTGCCAATAACCTTTTCATTTTCATATCACATGTTCCGTGCCAAATTAGGCAACGTATTCCTGCGACGTTACAATATGTAATGTATTCTATGATTTGATAGAATACTTTTGAAACATGACCCCTTCCGTCATCAAAGCAATTAAGTAAATAGCACCCAGTTATATCGCGCGACACCTTATACGTTACGTGATACGTCAGTTGATATGTCACGTGATATATCACGTGATATATGTCACGAATATATATACATTTATGACTTTGGTATAAGAATGCCTTTCGGGCTATGGCGTCCCCCCCCACCAAATTAAACTTTTTTCTGTGACAAATGCAAAAAACTTCACTTTTTTCTACGTGAAGGTCAAAATATGATAATTAAAACCTACTCTAATAGACAGTTTATTTCCACAACAGTTTCGATGCCCACTGAAGAGGATGCCAGTGGGCATCGAAACTGTTGTGGAAATAAACTCTCTATTAGAGTGGGTTTTAATTATCATATCTTGCTCTGTGACGTTACTATGTAACGTTATTCTGTGACAGACTATGTAACTTATTGCAAGACGAGTTTTATAACGTACTGACTAGTGATACAACCTGAAATCCTGGCACCAATTCGAATTGGACCAGAACCGGTCCGGACTGGTCCAGATTGCAAATATGTTTATTTTACACAATTAGGCCACAAATTGTACCAGACACGTGTTATATGAGCGTTATTCGGTTTTACATATTAAAGCAAACAATTAGTTTAGGAAAACTTCACAAGACATACTTGCAAAGATTGAAAAATAAAGTTCCAGACCGGTCCAGTTTCATCATTAGTAGGCCTACTGACTGTAGCAAATAGGGCCTACTAAATTTCGGACTTTATTGTATTCTATTTTATATACCACATTGGTGCTGTAGCATTTGCGCCGAATTTACCTTAATACGCCAAATGAGTTCCTTTCATATAATTTAATTTGTGCAAAAACGTAGGCCTACCTTTCAAGTGTTCATCTAAAGTGACCTAAACTAACTTAACCTAACCTAACCTACTATAGAAAAAAAATTCTCTCTCTTATTTGACCCAAACGAAGCGATATAAAGCGAACGCATCATGGAGCAGAAAAAAGTTTAATTGGGGGGGGGGGGGGGGGGGGGGGGGGGGGGTACGCCATAGTCCGAAAGGCATTTCTTATACCAAAGTCATAAATGTATATATATTCGTGACATATATCACGTGATATATCACGTGACATATCAACTGCCGTATCACATAACGTATAAGGTGTCGCCCGATATAACTGGGTGCTATTTACTTAATTGCTTTTATGACGGAAGGGGTCATGTTTCAAAAGTACCGAATCTACCCTATTAATTGAACTGATAAGGAGCAGCTCATAAAGCCGAAACTGTTATATGTGTATATAGCATAATTTATAGTAATAAAACTCAATCTATCTTATTACTTACCGTGATTATATTAAGATATATTGGGAAAAATATGTGATACTTAGACATTATTATATAAATAGCGTGGAAATATATAAAACCGTTATTATTATATTTATAGTGGTTAAAAACATATAGAAAATGTAATATATATATAATATATATATTACTTTTGTTGAGTTTGAACGACGGTTCAGGATCGACCTGCGGTCGACCCTCTGCAGCATCCCGCCTCATTTGCGGACTTGGTGAAGGAGGGAATTGCTCTCTAATCGCCTCCTGCCCTCGTAGCCAGCCACGCATGGCTGGTCAGGGACTTTGCACAAGAATCTGTCCAGCTGGTTCTTGAAGTTATTCAGGTTGGTGTGCTGGAGATTCCTCACTTCTTTTGGAAGGACATTGAAAAGCTTTGGGCCCCGTATTCTGAGGGTATTTTCCATCCTCGTTTTCATGGCTCCTTGTCCCACCGCAGCTGGGACCGTACAAAATCTGCCTCTTCTCTCATTCCAGTTTGTTTCTATTTCATTTCTGAGGTTAGGGACAGAGCCCTCAAGTATGTTCCATATGTATATTATTGTGTACCGCTCTCGCCTTCTTTCAAGAGAGTAGAGTTCCAGGGATTGTAGTCGAGACCAGTAGTCTTCACCTTCCGTTTCCTCTATCTTAGACGTAAAAGTCCTTTGTATAGCTTCAATGCTCGCATGTCTCTTTTTCTGTGTGGGCTTGTGAGTACTGAGCAATACTCAATTATTGGTAGGACTAGACTCTTCCATAATTTGAGCATGATGTTTGCTTTTCTGCTGCGGAAGCTCCTCCAGATGATTCCCATTATTTTTCTAGCCGTTGTGATTTTGATTTTATAGTGCTCTCTGAATTCTGCATCCGACGACATTATTACTCCAAGATCCCTGACTTGTGGATTTGGTGTTATCTGTTTGGCTTGCGGAGTTTTGTACCCTTTTTTCTGTAGCTCTTTGTTATTACCATATCTTAGAAGTTGGAATTTTTCTTCGTTGAACTTCATATTGTTGTCTTCTGCCCACTGGAATAATGTTTCAATGTCGTTTTGTAGTTTTCTTACGTCATCTTCGTTCAATATTTCCTTACATATCTTCGTGTCATCTGCGAAGCATGATACAATACTGTCCTTAATATCTGCATCAATATCTGCAATCATTATTATGAACAGCAAGGGAGCTAATACTGTCCCTTGTGGGACAGAGCTCACGACTTCCGAGACTTCCGATTTAACTCCGTTTACCACCACTCTTTGCGTTCTTTGCGTCAAGAAATTAAATATCCACCTTCCTAGCGTTCCAGTAATTCCTGTATCCTTAAGTTTGTGTGCTATGATTCCATGGTCACATTTATCGAAGGCTTAGCAAAATCAGTATATATTACATCAATGTTTTGTCCTCGACACAATGTTCCTAATATTTTCTCCTGGTGGTCTACTAGCTGTGACAGGCATGATCTACCAGCCCTGAAGCCATGTTGATTTGGGTTGTACAAGTCTTTTTCTTGTAGGTAGTAGGTAATTTTGGCTCTAATTATGCGTTCAAAACACTTTATAAGGTGTGAGGTGAGAGCCACTGGCCGATAATTTTTGGGCATTGCTCTGTTACCACCTTTAAATATATATATATATATATATATATATATGGGTGGTCCTCAAAAACTTTTTTTCGAATTTGATGTGGGTTAGCCAAGCATTTAGTGCCTTTACACTGACAAAGAATTTATACAGTATTTCAGCTTGATGAAAAAATGTTTAGAGGTGTCACGAGGCACTTGAATTGTTCACTCTTCAAGACACAGGGGAGAGATTAACAAAAGCTCCCCTTTTTTTTTTTTTTTACGATATGAGGGGAAACGTGAAGGCCC
>JAJOZX010001908.1:272500-280000 GCA_023014485.1 Bathynomus jamesi | reverse complement strand
TTGATCTCCTCCTACTTCCTTTTATAATATTACGTTTAAAAACAAGATTCCCCCCCTCCCCTTTTATTTTAAGCGATGGGGTAAGAGTGGGGTTCGGTGGGGGGGGGGTCCGGGAGGGGAAATGAGGGCTTTCCATATCAATTTTAATTCGGTTTTCGTTTGTTTAAACTACTTCCATTCCTCCCAAAAAAATTTAAAAACTGAGTTAATATTTATTTTTAATAACAAAGATTGGTATAATGGCCAAAACCAATCTGAATATTTTAAAAGTTACAAATAGGGTCTCTATTTCTCCTCTTATATATATATATATATATATATAATATATATATATATTATATATATATATAGTTTATTTAACAAATATATATGATTATAGTATAATTTATATTAAGTATATAGTGTTGTACTTTCGTGTATACTAATAAATAGATATCATATGTACACCTAAATTACACACACACACACACACACACACACACACAGTGCCACACTTTTAATCTAATTAACTGCCACGGTGCCATCTTGAAAAGATACAAAGTTAGTGAGCGTTTATATATCGAACCGAGTGTTGCTCCAAGTTGCCGCGTGCATCAAAGAAAGGTATTTGAATTAACTTTCATAATAGGGTGTGTTTGCACAGCGAATGGCAACAGAAAAGGGTTCGACCCTTGTTTCAATATAAAGAAATGACGATGCTCATCCCAGTGAACCAAAAGTCTTATTTGTATACTTTGTAAAGATTGTATTCAAATCTTCTTAAATTTTTTCACTTTTCGGGTTCCATCTCCGCCCCTCTCGCTCCCTCAATCCCTTCTACCGTATTCTTTTTTAGGGGGGGGGAGGGAGAGTTATTTCATTTGGAGTAAAAAAAAAAAACTTATAATGAACCTTTCATATAAACACGTACACAAAAATAAAGTCTAAAAGTTTAAAATAAGAACAAAATAAATAAATAAAATGTTTTAAATGTCACAATTACCGAGATTTTAGGTTAAAAAAAAATTATCGCATTCATTCATACAAATAAGTGGCTTTAACCTCAAAAAAAATATATATATATATATATATTGCCAATTAAGCTTTCACATTTTTTTACGATCCAAATAAAACTTTTTTTAAAGAATTTTAAGTTAAAAACTGCCAAAATTCGCCGGCTAAAACGTCTGAAATGTCAAAAACAGACTTCTGTCACCTCCACACACACACACAGTGTGTGTATATATATATATGTGTGTGTGTGTGTTTACTGGTATACACACGTACACACGCTATTTGTCTGTCTTTCTCTCTCATTTGTCTCGGTCTGGGTCCGTATCAAAGGATCCGTGCCCTAAGAGATCCAGGTCAGTGGTGGCGTCGCTTCGTGTCTCGACGACTGCCGTGTTGACATGATGAGAGAGAAAGTTGCTCCCGTTTGGCGCTTAGCTCTTCTTTCCGTTTATAGCCATACCCGTATACCCACGATTTATCTGGAACGATTTTGACCAATATGTCCCCTTCTCCCTCTTAGAAAGTGTCGAAATTCGATATTCGATATCCTCAGGCGTCCTTCGAAAGAATCTCGGACCTCTGACAATGAGGAAACTATTCTTCGACACCGTAAATAGTTACAAAATTCTTCTCTATCTCGAAATATGAATTTAATGTGAATAGATAATGTCAACATACAGGGTTGTCCAAAAATAAATAGACCCTTTCGGTTTTTCCATAGTTTTTGCTTTGATATTGAAAGTGAATAAATAATAAGAGATTTATTGAAGGAATATATTTAGAATCGTGTTACTTTTCTTCTTTTCATTACGTGAAGACAACACACGTTCTGGCAATTCATTAATGAGTTTTGACATATATGTACTTGACGACAATCATCGTGGTGTCTATTTATTTTTGTCAACCCCCTGTATATCACGTTAAGTGTGTAAAAGGTTTATTGTAAAATGCGCAATTTTTTCGGTCAAACGTGTGTGTGTGTGTGTGTATATATATAGTTTGACCCCCAAACTTGATCTACTTTTTCGCTTTTATTTTGGGGTATTTCATTCTCGTCCACAACGTATGAAGACTTTATTGTCTACCTTTAATTTATAGGAATGGTGCGTATATACCTTTTTATTTCGATGTTCTCTGTCATCATTTCAATTTCAATAACACTTCTCGGAGAATTTCACCATTTTTTTTTTCATAAATAGATAACAAAAATATCTTTTCCTTCCATTGAACGCAAACCTAACTTTCAAAACCACTTTTAGTAATCTAACTCGTAGCCTCTTAGTACTCTGTCTGCAAAGAGAGAGACAGTACATTCCTAATTTAATATCCTCTTATTTAAAAGTTGGAACCCGAAAGTACAAACCAAAAGTATTCTATTTCTGGCAGTATATATATATATATATATATATATATATATATATATATATATATAGATATATATATATATATATATGCCTCTGGAATTCTGAAGCTCAGTGTTTTTGTCTGTTATTTTATATATTTCCTCGTTCACTACTCCATTTTGAAGATTTTATTATTCGCCGTTATAATCAGTCTTAAATCTTTGCTATACGTTTCTCTTCAGTTGTTGAATCCATTTGGTGAAGGTTAATCTGGTTTTGGGTTTTTCATTTTTACCATTTCTGTAGGTCAGGAAACGAAATGAAATTTATCTGTGTTATATTTCAAACTATTTTTTCTCTCCTCACCGTTTCGACATACTTTCAGGATCAATTTTCAGGGTTCATGTATTTCGGAGTTCTTATATATATATATATATATATATATATATATATATATATTTGAGGGGCAGCGAGCCTGACCTCCGTGAAATGAGAAACCATCGCACGGAACATTTAAAAGGAAAGGAAAGGTGTGTGTGTGTGTGTGTGTGTGTGTGTGTGTGTGTGTGTGTGTGTTCAAGATATATGTGCTAATAAATTAAGCGCGAGTCAGAAGAATAGTATGTCCCAAATGAACATGAAATTCAGAGAAACTCTAATGCAAAAGATTAAAGAATTATAAGGAATGGCGACTCGAAATCTGAGACAAAAATAGTACAGTAGCAAACGAGACAAAAAGAATAACGGCATGTACTGAGAAGGGACAAAAATATATTGATTCCTCTGTTGAAAACACTGATCATACCCAAGCTGGAATGTTGTTCAGTCTTAACATCCCCATATAAAAAAAAGAAGACATTAGTTAACTAGAAGGGGGTCAGAGAAGCTTCACAGCCAAGATCAATGGATGCAAAGAACTAAATTACTGGGAAAGGTTACGTGGATTAAATTTATATTCGCTGGAGAGAAGGAGAGAGAGAGAAGTAGACCATTATTTACACTTGGAAAATATTGGAGGAATTAGTCCCTAACGTTACTTTTAACCCTATAACCACTCAAACAACAGTGGGAAGTAGAAAAGGGAGACTGTGTCGTGTTCCCAAACTAAAGACTAGACAGGGTATATCCTCAACCTTTGAAGAAAATAGCTTTGTTGTTAGAGGGCCGAGACTCCTCAACCAGCTGGCTAAGGAACTGCGGAACGCAAATGTAGCTGTGGAAATCTTTAAAAAAAGACTAGACATCTGGCTCAGAACAATTCCAGATGACCCAGATGAGCCGGGTATACCGAGCGCAAGAAACCAACCATCTACTTCACCAAGCCAACGCGGTGTGTATATATATATATATATATATATATATATATATATATATATATAACCTTGGTTAACCTTGGTTTTGCTTCCGCCCGAATTCTTCATTCTGACGAAGGTTAAGCTTGTCACTCCACCTTAGACCTACAGTTTAATGTGGAATCCGAACCACGCCCCACCACGGGCGGTCAGAAATCACGACCTCCCAATCAGCAGCCCAGCGTCTTAACCACTATGACACCCAGGGTACCCATTTATCTACCAACCAATATTTATTGTGTGGAAGGATCAACAGCTGGGTTTTGCTGCGCGCCGCCTGCCGTCACCGGGTCTCGATCCCGGGGCCGATGGATTCGTAGTCAGCGATACTAACTACTACACCACCGCAGCGTATATATATATATATATATATATATATATATATTAGTGGTGGACCGGATATCCACATCCGCATCATTTTTAGCATCCACATCCGCACTTCTGACCGGATGTTATGCGGATATTACCTCTAATAAATTATGCAATTTACAATTAAATTAGCTTATAAAGTAGCTTATAAGGCCCAGTTATGCACATTTCACGTAAAGTATTAATTATTAATGAACAAACAAATATATAAACGTCAAAATATAAATACGTGGTAACACAGAATATTGAATGAAACTCGTTTCATTGAATTTTCTGTGGCTGAAACTCTTGAGAAAGTTATTATTTTTATCATAATGAAAACATTAATATTAATTTTAATTCTTATGCATTGCCTGCCATAATAGTAATATCACGAAATTTGAAAAGTTGTGTCACATATTCATAATTCTATATTATATTGATAGATTAACTAAATATCCGCATCCGCAGATGTTGAAAAACTGACATCCGGTCCACCACTAAAATATATATATTCAAAATTTATTCCCAACCAGGATTCGAACCTAGGTTCTCTGACTCGAAGACGCCAACATTCACCATTACATTAGATTACGACAGGATCAATGCTCAGGTCTCCAAGTCGGAGGTTCCTGAGTTTGAATCCTATATATATATATATATATATATATATATATATGCAAAAATGCGCCCGCTATTATGCGTTAATATTTCCCTATACAGTATACTTACACTTTTAAAACACTTTGGTAAAGTCGAAAAGAGGTTAAAGCATATTCCCCCCCCAAATAAGAACATTCCGATCTGATAATGTAATACCGAATAAGTTCTATATAATGATTTTTTCTCTATACAGATAAGTTCAAATGTGTTTACGATTTGGGTTGCCAGCGCCAGCGCGAGCAACCATAACTTTCACAACCATGCAACCATGCAGTGATTTGCTGCATCTTCTCTCTTTTTGTGGGGACGAAATTCTTTTAAAGATATTCTGTACATTTCCTGTGTGGAAAGACTTCCTTCTTTGTTAACATAATGTACGGGTCAGAAATAAATAAAAATTAGCCCCATGCAACGACCAAGATAAGTGATCAAATATTTGATATCAAATCCAAGCAAATCCGTAGAGTACACTAACCATACTTTTATATATATACACACACAGGGTGTTCTATAAGTTCGGTTTCATAGGATAATTTATTTTAAATTAAATTTACAAAATACATTTAAAATAATTTTTTCTATTAAGACCGGATTTATAGGACACCCTATATATATAATATATATATATATTATATATATATATATATATATATATATATATATATATACACACGTGTGTGTGTTTTCTCATAATTCTTTTACACACACACACATACACACACACGCAGTGCTCCTCTTCCTCTTTCCAATCATAAATAATTAGTTTTGCTCTCCTTTCACAGCAAACATCGACTCCAAATAAAAAGTTGTTCTTTTTAACTTTTGTTTGATTTTCTCTCAAACATTATTCCAAATTCATCTTCATACCTTACGACTCTTAAATACAAATGCTCTATTATTACGTTACACACACACACACACACACACAAATATATATATAAAACATTAGCCTCCAATGTTCTTAATTTGATCTTAGGTTCCCCTTTTAGTCACTAATCCCTGAGGGAATTGACCCTGAGACTGGAGCAGAAATTAAGACGAATTGGCGAGGGACATCACAGATGTACGGACAGTAATACCATACTATACGTGGTCTTTATAAACGTACCGTATACGTGAATTATCAAAGAAAAGTTACACATCCGATGGGTTAATTGAATTATATATATATATATATATATATATATATATATAATATATTATCTGGTTGAAGAAAAGAGGTCAAAATACTTGATCTTCACAATACGTTCGGAAATAATGACAATTGTTTGACTCAAAGCGAATATATACACACAAACTTTTAAAATTAAGTAAACGATGGTATATTAGACCCGAATACACGTTAAACGAACGCAGATAAACTAAAATCAATTTTCAAAACGTTTTTAAATTTTAAAATTCGATCGATTCGCTTTCCAAACTGACAAAAAAACTATTCCACTCCGTTCAAAAATCACTTATAGATTCGCTCCTGCTCAATATTTAATGCTGTTATTCTTCTACAATTCTTATATATATATATATATATATATATATATATATATATATATATATATATATATATACACACGTCTGGCTACCTTACAGAACCGTGATATTTTCACGTATTCATATCTATATCGCGACATTTACTTAATCTAATAAATTTAACCAAAACCTTATTTAACCTAACGATACTTTAATTATATACGTACCCCCTTTTTCATGATAAAAGATAGCATTTATAGAGATAAACTACCGCGACATTGTTAATGTCGGGATACGCACGTTCGTGTTGCGATGGGCTCTGTGTGTATTCTGAAGATTGTCGCAATTTCGTAGGAAAGTCAAGATCACATATATATATATGTGTGTGTGTGTGTGTGTGTGTGTGTGTAAGGTAGGTTAAACAAACACAATTACATTCCTATAAATAATTCTCTGTTGTAAGAACTTCTTTAAGCCTTATCAATGGGCTTAATTAAAAAGCCTCAAATGGGCTTGGGTGTTAACTATTAATAGGAGCGGTTAACTCGCCCGAAAATACCCGACTACTTTGTCACGGAGAGGTAAGTTCAGCACGCAATCCACGTTCGAGGAAGATAAAGGCAAGGTTTCGCTACCTATTCTCATACCTTATAAAGAAGATCGTCTACACGAGAATCTTTTAGTGAAGTTTAGTCAAATGTAACTAAAGATAGTGAAAAATACTAATATTTTTTAATAACTCAAGTATAGGTTGTATTAAGGAATCTTTGTAAATCTGAGCAAATTTTAGTAATGTAGTTCACTATTCCATTTATTTTGTTGTACTGTTTCGTTTTCAGTTAACCCTTTACCGCCGAAGGTGACGAATTGGTAACGTTTCAACTACACGGATTTATTTAACCCGACAAAAAATTACCGCGGTAAAGGGTTCAGTTATTTCATTTGATTTGGCGAGTTAATGATAAATTATATTAATGCTTTAGGCCTATATTAACCAAACTAAATCACAGTCATATATATATTATATATATATATTTTTTTTTTAACTGCAAACAACACGCAGTATAATTAATGTAAATAACGACGCTTGTGTAGAAGAGCGTCCGCACAAGAGGAGGAGAAAGAACGAACAAATGAAAAATGAGGCACCTCCCAGGAATCGAACCCGGGATCATCCAATTGCCGGTCGGACATGCTATCCATTACACCAAGGTCCTCGATCAATCAGATGTCGTAATTCTCCTACATACGAGCGGAATCGAATGCCCTGAGGGGCACCTTCTCATGCCGTACATATATACGACTTCTGATTGATCGAGGACCTTGGTGTAGTG
>JAJOZX010001908.1:0-267500 GCA_023014485.1 Bathynomus jamesi | reverse complement strand
AACCATATGTATAGATGTAATCATAGTATCAAGTGGGACAGTTCTAAAGCACTCGTTAAAAACAGAGATATAATTGAAAGGAATATTCTAGAATGTGCATTTATCCATTTTAAAAATAATTTCAATAACAGTGCGAAAATGTATAAAATTGATAATATCCTGTTAAAATACCTTTTGCCTCTAATCAACTCTTGTTAATCATGTGCTAATCTTTTTGTTTTTTCTGTCCCTTTGTATATATTTTTGTCATCTCGCCTGCTCCCTTCATTCCCTGACGAGGTGTACTTCTGAATACACGAAAGGCCTTGGAATCATTATTCTTTTTCCTTGTGAGTTTGCATCATATATATATATATATATATATAATATATATATATATATATATATATACCGGGTGTCCCAATAAAATGTTTACATGATATATATATATATATATATATATATATATATAATATATAATATATATATATATATATCAACATGCACACTTTAGATGATAGTAATATACGCTGATGTATTACTATATTTATAGTACTTAGTAATAGTAGTATAGCAGTATAGTAATGGTGTATTGTGCTTAAATAACAGTAGTATCCCTTGTTACAGGAAATGGCGGCATTGCAGTTATCGTTTGAGTAACGTAAGTGGATTCTGAAGCACTACTGGAAGACGGAGAATGTGGATGAGGTACAGAGACATTGGAGAAATGAGTTTGGAACATTACCACCATCACGAGTAACAATTACAAGATTACGTGACAAGTTTGAGACTGACGGAACAGTGCAAAACGTCAACAAAGGCCGATCTGGAAGACGTCGCATTTCAACTGACAATGAAAATGTTGAGACCGTGTTACAGGCCTTCACAAACTCTCCAAATAAGTCTACAAGGCAATGTTCTCGTGAGACTGGTGTTTTTAAATCCAGCGTTCATCGCATTTTGCGACGTGAAAAGTGGAAACCGTACGGCGTACATACCTAGACTGCTCCATGCAATGAATGAGGACGATCCAGATCGTCGAAAAGAATTTTGTGAGTGGTTTTTGCACATGTGTGATGAAAAACAATCTTTTCCTGATTTCATTGTTTGATCCGATGAAGCCACTTTTAAACTTAATGGTACTATCAATCGACACAACTGTGTGTACGGGCCACCGAAAATCCAAACGTAACAGAAGAACGAGCACTTAATCAACCAGGAGTGTCAGTGTGGTGTGGTCTGTCTTCCAGAGGACTGATAGGGCCATTTTTCTTTGAGGACACTGTCACAGGTGCTGCTTACTTATCAATGCTGCAAGACAACATTGTACCTTCAATCAGAGCTCTTTTTTTGGAAGAAGAGTGTTACTTTCAACAGGATGGCGCGCCACCACATTACCACAATGACGTTAGAAATTTTCTCAATGTTTGTTTTCCTAGAAGATGGATAGGACGTAGGGGATGTACGGAGTATCTACCACGATCTCCTGACTTAACACCCTTAGACTTTTACTTGTGGAGCACTCTGAAGAACACTGTGTATGCTGAAAAACAAGGACACTACAGGCCTTGAGACACGAAATTGAAATAGCCTGTGCCAACATTCCACTCCGAACAATCCGAACAGTATGCCGATCTGTTGCGCGCCGTTGTCAAGAATGTATTGATGCTAGTGGCGGACATTTTGAACATTTAAAACATTAAAGTAAGCAGCACAACCATGAAGGTATTGACGCTGCTGGCTGATATTTCGAACATTTAAACATTAAAGAAGCCTATTTGCTATCTATTTACTATCCGCCTATTTTGCTTATTGATATATATGTTAATATGATGTGTAAGCATTTTTTTGGGACACTCGGTATATATATATATATTATATATATATATATATATATTATATATATAAGAATTAATGCGTATTTATTTTAGAATATAAAATAAATAATATGTGAGGTCCTCCGAGGAAGGAGTGGCTAAGCGACAAAACTAAATTTCAAATTTGGTACAATTTTAATTGTTTTCTGGCGTTTTTTACTTAAATTGTCGCATAGCCACTTCTTTCTCAGAGGGCCTCATATGACGTCAAAGAATAATCACTGCAGATCATAATAAGTAAAGATCAAAGCTCGAAGATTGCATACTAAAAAACTTAAATGAAATAGCGTGTAACTTTACTGGCAAATAAATGGCTGCAGGTAACATTTCTGTCTTTTTGAAAGTTTTTCGTTTACCATATTTTTAGCAAGACGCAAAAATAAATTAAAAACTTAAATAATGCTCAAAATAGTATCGCTAAATGTGGTCGGTTGAAGCACTAATATTATATATATATATATATATATATATATATTTGTTCGTTCTCCCTCCTCATCTTGCGCGGAATGTTCTTCTATACAAGCGTCGTTCTTTACGTTAATTATACTGTGTGTTCTTTGCAGTTGAAATGTATATATATCAGAGCTGGGCACTTCCGCAAACACTTCCGCAAACCGCAAATTCCGCAATTGCGGAAGTATGTTTTTCGTTTGCGGATTTGCGTTTGCGGCAAAGTCATCGCAAATTAGTGAATTTGCGTTGCGGAACTAAGACCGCAAACGCAAATCTTTCCGCAAATTTCCCACATGGCCACTGGCCAAGCCCGCTAGTGCTGTGACGCTGCTGTCACTGGCCGCCAATTGGCTGGCAGGCAGCGCGTCATCTTTCAAATGATTAAATTTATTATTTAATTTATTTACTATTTACTTGCAGGAGGTGTTTTTGTTCAATATAATATATCAATATATGTAGTATTTTTATTTCTTCTACAATAGTGATTTATTGTAATAAATTATTTAGCCTTGTTTTTAATAAAAACAAGGCTAAAACATTAAACATTAAAAAGATATAAAAACTTTTTATACCTCTTTAATGTTTTGGATACTTTTTATAGTTAAAATTGCGATTGCGGAATTTGCGGTTTGCGGAAGTGTTTGCGGAAGTGCCCAGCACTGTAAAAATTGGAAATATGGTTTGCGTTTTGCGGCACCAAAAATGGCAAGCAGTTTGCGGATTTGCGGTTGCGGAAGGTAAGGTTTGAGTTTGCGGATTTGCGATTGCGGAAGTGATTTTGAGTTTGCGGTGCCCAGCTCTGATATATATATATATATATATATATATATATACACACTTCTAACTTCAGTAACAACTAGGTGTAGCTACTATTTGTGATTGAATTACAGTTGTTAAACCGCTTTATAATAGATATTCTGTAAACACCGTGACCGTCCTTGTTAAAATCAGTGTTAAGAGATTGTATGTATTTTCTCGATGGCAACTTCCATTGGCACTATTTTAACTTAATCTAACGTAATTTAATTGAACCTGATCTGACCTAACCTAACTGAGCCCAACCTAATCTAATCTAACCTATAGCATATAATAATGTTTGGGGGTTATTTAACCGCAGTCGTAACGGCAAAGGTCAAGCGACAGCAAAAAGTATTATCATTAACACTAAGGATCACTACATCGTCTGAATGCGGAGAAATGGTTACCCATCCAGCAAATGAACAGATGTAACGTCGCTCAATCTGCACGACACTCGTGGAAGAAATGTCGGTGCTACTGTAGTATGCGGTCTACCGTTAAGTTTCTACTGTAGTATGCGGTCTACCGTTAAGTTTCTACTGTAGTATGCGGTCTACCGTTAAGTTTCTACTGTAGTATGCGGTCTACCGTTAAGTTTCTACTGTAGTATGCGGTCTACCGTTAAGTTTCTACTGTAGTATGCGGTCTACCGTTCAAAATATTTAAAAGGAATTGAAAATGAATTGAAAGGAATTATAATTTAATTTACACAATTAAGGAATTATTAAAGAAGTTAAACATACTACTACCGCATACTTAACGGTAGACCGCATACTACAGTACGCCCTTGATGATTGGTTAGGTTAAGTCGTGATATTTTCGTTAGTTTTAACGAAAATATCACGACTTAACCTAACCAATCGTCAAGGGCGTACAATTAACCTAATAATAAAATAATAAGAAGAAGAAGCTATAATTAAAAGGTAGACCGCCGAATCGTAGGTAGACCGCATACTACAGTAGCACCGAATGTCTTACATCCGGTTTGCTTGTCCTCACTGTCCTATAATGTATTTCTTGATCAGCGCACCAATTAAGCGAATCCTACACTATATATATATATATATATATATATATATTATATATATATATATATATATATATATATGTGTGTGTGTGTGTGTGTGTGTGTATTCGCCTTAACTATCAAACGTGTATTAGAGACCGCAAATCAGAACTCCAAATACTCCCACTCAAAATTTTAAGCATAAAAACTACAAGTCCGGGTTTCATTGACAACCTGTCGGAATTAGATTAAGTTACGTTAGTATAAGTTAAGTTAACAGAGTATCAATGAAAGTGCAACTCCCCCCACCGAAGGAATTCCCACAGATGTCTACTAGGGAGACTCGAGTGAAACTTTGTAGCTTTAATGAAAGAAAAAAACGGGTGTGAGATATTGAAAAAAAGATGGAGAGATAAGGATAAGCTTCGAGGATACCCTTTATCGACTGGGCCCTCAAAGAACCTTGAGGAAAAAAAACGGATAAAACAAGAGTGGGGACTAAGATGAAAATTTCAACACCAATAATAATATTGAGCAAGGCCAGAAAATGGTACAGCGCCAATTAATGCGGCCCAGTGTTATAACTCAAGTATTAATATTAATATTATTATTACTAGCAGAGACCCACAAAACATTTACGGTCAAATTAGTATCTTTATTGCAACCTAACCTAACCTAACACACACACACACACACATATATATATATATATATATGTAGAGAGAGAGAGAGGAAATTAGTATCTGCCGAATTATTCATTTTGACGAAAGTCAAGCTTTTTGCCCCAGCTCACCTGCAGCTTAATGAGGAATTCGAACCACGACCCACCAAAGAAGTCTGAAATTAAAAAGTATTAGCCCCGACTCGAACTCACGACCTCTCGATCAGCAGCCCAGCATCTTAACGACGAGGATACACAGGCGGAATAATACTAATAATAATAATAATAATAATAATATATATATATATATATATATATATATATATATATATATATATATATATACCAAAAGGAGACAACAAAAATACCTTCAAATAGCTTTTAAGAAATTCTAAACAAATATTTTAAAATGGGTATAAGAGACTGCATTAAAGAGGGCATAAAAACAACAACAACAAAGAACAGTCTGGGGTATAGAGTAAATAAAAAAAGAGTGTGTGCCCACAACAAAATAAAAGAGCTTCCTGACTTATAAAAATCATTACTTCTCTCTCTCTCTCTCTCTCTCTCTCTTCTCTCTCTCTCTCTCTCTTCCTCTCTCTCTCTCTCTCTCTCTCTCTCTCTCTCTCTCTCTCTCTCTCTCTTCATCCAAGTAACAATGTGGTAAAACGGCCAAAAATTAAGAGGCCAAATTCTCTTTACTTAACGATGTTCAAATGTTATTTACGATTCGACCAAATACAATTCACTCTTGAATAGAAAAGGGAGGAAGCCCCTTATACGAACAAGCAGAAGAAGATAAAAGTTAGTAGGTGGAAATGAGAGAGGGTTTTTTTTTTTAAGGTTCTTTGAATAAATTTAGTTGGTTGTATATTTTAGAGCAATGGACCTTTTACCTCTTTTCATAATCTAACGTTAAGGTGTTTATTCATAATAATTGGCTTCGAGGAAAATTTAGATTTTCCCCTAAAGATTTTGTACTTCGGGGAATTTTAACGGCTCCTCGAGTTCGTGTGTGTGTGTGTGGTGTGTGTGTGTGTGTGTGTGTGTGTGTGTGTGTCTTTGCTACCTTACGTCATCGCGACGATCATTAAGATATACGAAGCAAATAGCGACACGAATGTGCAGTATCGTCATAGATTCATGTTTATTTTTTATTAAAATCATTAAATATAATAAAGCGGGATATAATGGAGGTTAGGTTAGGTCATTTACTTTGAACATTGTCATCCACATTTGAAAATGGGAAAACGTCGCGGTTTTATAACGTAACTAAGAATGTGTGTGTGTGTGTGTGTAAGTGACGTCGCGTGTGTAATGATTCATATAATTAGTGCGGTACCTTTGTGACGCAACACTTTCGGTACCTCAGAACATTAAAAGTTTTTCATAAAAAATCTACAAACATTTTTATAGTCAGAAAAAGATATCTTAGTCCTGATTAGGTTAGGTTAGGTTAGGTTACACTAGGTTAGGTTAGTGAAGGTTTGGCTAGATTAGCTAGTACCTCACTACTTAAAGCAGTGGTTCCCAACCTTTTCACCACAAAGGACCCCTTTTATTTTTATTTTTTTCCCACGGACCCCATGTTTCTGAAAGATTCCGTCTACCAAACAAACTGTTTTTATTAACTAATAATTAACTCGTTTTCCCATTTTTCACTATCAAATAAAGGACATATAAGTGAGTATGCAATTAAAATACAGCGTATTAAAAAAGTATTAATAATTCCAGCCAAGAGCAAGGAAACTTGAAATTTTAGCCTGAGCGCCCTTATCGTGGGTAAATGTACGATTTCCATTGGAGCCTCTCGAAATATTGAAAGCTCACGGACCCCCAGTACTACCTTCGCGGACCCCTAGGGGTCCGGGGACCCCAGGTTGGGAACCACTGACTTAAAGACTTAACAGAAACCATCCTTCGAGCCCTCAATTGCGTCCGAAACACTGATATTACATTACATTAGATATACAGGGTGTCCCATAAGTCCGGCATCATAGGAGAAATTCATATTTTTCTATTTCTACAAACCATAATTCATATCTCTCTCTTTCTACAGGCCATAATGTCTGAGCAATGAAGAACGAATCCAGATAATTCTACTCATAGGAAATCGGAATCAAAGAGAGGCCGCTGCTGAATTTAACAGACTGCATCCAGACCGCGAGCCAATAACACAGAGTTTTGTGTCTGGATGTAGTCTGTTAAATTCAGCAGCGGCCTCTCTTTGACTCCGATTTCCTATGAGTAGAATTATCTGGATTCGTTCTTCTTTGCTCACAGACATTATGGCCTGTAGAAAGAGAAAAATATGAATTATGGTTTGTAGAAATAGAAAAATATGAATTTCTCCTATGATGCCGGACTTATGGGACATCCTGTATACTCGTACATTTAAAAAGTCTGTACCTCGCTTATACGGATCTACACACACACACACACACACACGTGTGTACTATAATATATCTAATCTTAAATACAAGTTCCTACGCTATAAAGTATATTTCTAAAAAACTTAATTAATAGATCAAATCTGAGTCCGTTCAGAAAAACTAATTTCGTCTGTTTTTTGCTACGTACAGATTCATATCAAAATGTATTTTATCACCAAACGCTAATTTAAAACGTAAAATTTAAATATTTTTTACAAATTATTATTATTAATTAGTAAAGTTACGAGGAAACGAAAATTTTATCTAATATATATATATATATATAACACGTAATTAATTTAAAGTCGACGGTTTATCTTCTGCCTGAATTATAATTGAGGTTTAAAATTATTTATACACTGTTTTACCTGTTCTTATTTTATTCATTCATTCCTTGATTACGAGTTTGAATAATAATGCTGATAAATGACTTTCGCATTATACTTTTAAACAAGCTTCTAATTAAAATCCATTCATGAATTCAAATAGGAAGTTATTTTAATACTTATAAACATTTAAATACACAATTATATATATATATATATATATATATATATATATATATATATATATATATATATATATATATATATATATATATGGTGGCGCAAAAGGAATTTTCAGTGTTGATCATTTTTTTTCTTTTAGGTTGGGGGATGGCTGCGAAATTAATAATAGACGAGAGGGTGAGCTTGGTTTTAATGTATGGAATACCAAGGTACTACAAATCGATGAATGGGTACAGAATTTAAATTCTGTACTCATTCATCGATTTGTTGAATGTAAATTCTGTACCTATTCGTCGATTTGTAGTACCTGGTATTCCATGCATTAAAACCAAGCTCACCCTCTCGTCTATTGTTAATTTCGCAGCCATCCCCTACCTAAAAGAAAAGAAAAAAAAAAAAAATATATATAGGGTGAACAAATGTAGGTGGACAGTAAATGATAACGTTTATTTTGAGAATACATATTTAATTTTTTTGTATACTATAATACAAAATAAAATTTAAATAAATTTAGTTATAATATTTAATATAATAAAACACAAACACCATAGTTATAATGAACACCATAGTTATAATATAATATAACACAAACCGTATTCAACCTACTGTCCACCTACTTTTGGTTCACCGTGTATATAGTCAACAATGAAAATTCCTATGGTGCGCGACTTTTGCGCCATCCTGTATATAAAAACAATTTATATTTAGTGATAATAAAAACCCACTCTAATAGACAGAGTTTAGTTTATTATCATATTGTGACATTCACGTAGAAAAAATGAAGTTTTTTTTTTGCATTTTTATATTTAGTGTTTAGGAGTGAGGATGTACGAGCGTTAAGTACATCCATACATACAAGTTACAGCTATATATATATATATATATATTAACAGGGACGTACGCAGGGGGGGTAGGGGGATTCAGCCCCCCCCCCCTCCCCGAAATAAAATCATAGGTTTGATATTTCTATGCATTACTTATGAGTAAGTACGCCATGCCAAGTACCTTCAGCATATGTTTAATTGTTGTAATACATTTAGGAATGTGTTTTTACTCATTTACACACTTTAATATGATATGATACAATATATGATACAAACCCACAAAGAAAAAGAAAAATTATTCCAAGGCCTTTCGTGTATTCAGAAGTACATTCCCTGACGAGGTGTACTTCTGAATACACGAAAGACCTTGGAATCATTTTTCTTTTCCTTGTGGGTTTGTATTATATATATATATATTAGCCCCTCCCGAAAAGAAATTCTGGCTACGCCCCTGTATGTATGTATTGTATGTATATATATATATATATATATATGTTACTTACTTTACTTTTGTTGAGTTTGAACGACGGTTCAGGATCGATCTGCGGTCGACCCCTCTGCAGCATCCCGCCTCATTTGCGGGACTTGGTGAAGGAGGGAATTGCTCTCTGATCGCCTCCTGCCCTCGTAGCCAGCCACGCATGGCTGGTCAGGGACTTTGTTCAAGAATCTGTCCAGCTGGTTCTTGAAGTTGTATATATATGTATATATATATGTATGTATATATATATGTGTGTGTGTATGTGTGTATATATATATATATATATATATATATATATATATATATATATATATATATATGTGTGTGTGTGTGTGTATATATATGTATATGTATATATATATATGTGTGTGTATATAATACAGTATATATATATATATATATTAATGTAAGAACGACGCTTGTATAGAAGAACGTTCCGCACAAGATGAGGAGGGAGAACGAACAAATGAAAAATGAGGTAACCACCGGGAATCGAACCCGGGATCTTCCGATTGCCGGTCAGATATGCTAACCACTACACCATGGGCCTCGATTAATCAGAAGTCGCAATTCTCCTACATACGAGCAGAAACCAATGCCTGAGGGGGCACCTCCCGCATGCCACACATATATACATTTTAACTGCAAACAAACACAGTATAATTAATGTAAAGAACGACGCTTGTATAGAAGAACGTTCCGCACAAGATGAGGAGGGCGAACGAACAAATGAAAAATGAAGTAACCACCCGGGAATCGAACCCTTGTGTGGAACGTTCTTCTATACAAGCGTCGTTCTTTACATTAATTATACCGTGTGTTGTTTGCAGTTAAAATGTATATATGTGCGGCATGCGGGAGGTGCCCCCTCAGGGCATTGGTTTCTGCTCGTATGTAGGAGAATTGCGACTTCTGATTAATCGAGGCCCATGGTGTAGTGGTTAGCATATCCGACCGGCAATCGGAAGATCCCGGGTTCGATTCCCGGGTGGTTACCTCATTTTTCATTTGTTCGTTCTCTCTCCTCATCTTGTGCGGAACGTTCTTCTATACAAGCGTCGTTCTTTACATTAATTATACTGTGTGTTGTTTGCATTTAAAATGTATATATATATATATATATATATATATACATAAAACAAAAAAATGTTATTTCAAATAAGGAAATATTCGTTTAAAATTTAAAGCTTTTTAGAGTTTATTCACCATGGAAAAATTTAATGAATGTACAGCGTGTATATATATATATATATATATATATTATATATATAATATATATATATATTATATATTAAGTTTCGCGGTTACTAGCGTTTTTGACAAAGTCGAAATTTGTTACGAAAGATCATAATTGGCCGAAAGTGGTGACGTACTAACTAACCAACTTAAAACGATCTAGCGTAATCTGGCTTCCGAGAAACTTAATATTAGCAATATATATATATATATATGTACATAGATGCAGCCGATGCTTGAATAATTAAAAATATGTTAGCATAGTAGTCCCGATAAAGAAAAAGGTGATGGTATGTCATCGTCACAATAATTCAAGACATTCCAATTCCTTATTTAATAAATGGCAAAAGATAAGAGATAAAAATAAAAAAAATAAAAAATAAAAACTGTCGGCTAATTTCTGCATTTCATTGCGGGTAAAGATCGTCGAAAAGATAATCCCAAATAGAGCTACGGCGCATCACAGACGCGCAACAGATAAAAAAATATATGCCGGACCTCGCGCACAAGTTAGGCCGCCTCGCCCTCTTTCGAAAATTTGTCAATGTAGGAGCATTATCCGATTTTTTATTTTTCTTTTTTTATTTTTTTCTTTGAATTTCGACTTGTGTTTACAGTAATTCCCAATCTCATTTTTCATCCAATGAAGTATAGCTTATGTGGTACACTTACGTATTAACAGGGTGGGGCCACCACATATTGATGATTGGTTAGGTTAAATTGTAATATTATCGTTAGTTGAAAATACATCATCATTGTAAATATTTGAAATATAAATCATTGTAAATATTAAAAAAAATATTGCTATTTGAAAAATATGATGTATTACAAATTTTCAACTAACGAAAAATTACAACTTAACCTAACCACTCATCAATATGTGGTGGCCCCCCGTTCATACGTAAGTACCGTTTATGTTCCATATTATAATGTACAATTAACGTTTAATATATATATATATATATATATATATATATATATATATATACGGTAAAATTAATAGATATAGGCCCTATATATAAACAAGATACTTCAAATAAATGTTACCACTTATATGGCGCTAATATGTCATTGCTTACCACTTATAGTTTGTGGGTTTTTTTTTTCTGTAAGTATTTGTGTGTTTATTTGCTTGTTTTTTAATAATAATGTCTTTTTTCCCAAAAGGCGACATTATTATTAAAAAACAAGCAAATAAACATACAAATACTTATATAAATCCCCCCAAAAAACCCACACAAACTAAAGTGGTAAGCAATAACATATTAGGGCCATATAAGTGGTAACATTTATTTGAAGCACCATATATATATATATATATATATGGAATAAAGCATACTCGTAGGAGCACTCGTGTTTGGAGGAAACAAACTGGGCCCTCACCAAGATTCGAATCTGGGACTTCCTGAGTAAGAGTCCCAAAGCGCTACCTACCATCATACTATGACACGATTTCTACTGTAGAGGGCCCGGGTTCGAATCCTGTTGGGAGCATTTATTGTTTCATCCAAAATCCACGCGTGTTCATACGCTATTCCATATACTCGTGTGTGTGTGTATATATATATATATATATATATATATATATATATATATATATATATATATATTAAATTACACGAAACCCTATCTTTCTAAAACAAGCTTTTACGCAGTCTTATACGAGTGATGAAAGAGGTTACGAAAAAAATTAAACCGTTTTTTTTCGACCAAAGTTTGAAGACTGTAAAAACTTGGATCCATTACTTACTGTCTGAAAAGACCAATGGTTATTAAAACAGTAACAATGCGTTTCTTTTTTACAGATTTGAAAACCTTGTATGAGTTATATCATATATATATATATATATATATATATATATATATCTATATATATTATATATATATTATATAAATATATATATATATATAGTATATACTAAATAATACGCTTACGTCCCCTCCTATTCGGTGCCATCTTTATACCACTTTTATCCTACTAGAAAATAACTACTACTTTGTAGATATTTTGTAGGGGTTCAATTTAGGTTAGGTTAGGTTTAATTAACCTAACTAAATATAAAAAAAAAAAAAAAAAACTGGTGTGGTACCAATTTCGAGTAGCCGAGTATTAGTAATTTGAGTTCGAGTTTTTTTTAATTAAATCCCAAAGCGAATGAAATTCGAAAAAAAATGATCATTACATACGGTTAAAAAGCGTATTCTCCAAAACTTTTTAATGGAACCTTATGCAAGGTTAAAGTTCCATTCCACGAACGTTACCTTAACGCAAAGCGTAAGTAATTAAAATTTAAAAATAAAAGACATCAACTATAGGAACTAATGTATCTTCTAGATATATATATATATATATATATTATATAGTTGTAAAAGAAGATGAAGTCAACAATTTGGCACAATTTGTGTTTATATAGTTATGTCATTATTTTCTCTTACTCTGAGAAAAAGAAAATAGAGTAAAAACTTTACTGTATACGATTCAGTAACTTGCTTTTACTGTATTTTGTGAAATTTAGTTATTTACTAATACAGAGTATCATCATACTACAGTAAAAATATTCACTATACCGGACTATTCGTACGTGTACAGTAAAATATTCACTATACACGCACTATTAGTACGTGTACAGTAAAAATATTCGCAATACACGGACTATTTATACGTGTACAGTAAAATTATTCACTATACACGCACTATTTGTACGTGTACAGTAAAAATATTCACTATACACGCACTATTCGTACGTGTACAGTAAAAATATTCACTATACACGGACTATTTATACGTGTAGAGTAAAATTATTCACTATACACGCACTATTCGTACGTGTACAGTAAAAATATTCACTATACACGCACTATTAGTACATGTACAGTAAAAATATTCACTATACACGGACTATTTATACGTGTACAGTAAAAATATTCACTATACACGTACTGTTAGTACATGTACAGTAAAAATATTCACTATACACGGACTATTCGTACGTGTACAGTAAAATATTCACTATACACGGACTATTCGTACGTGTACAGTAAAATATTCACTATACACGACTATTCGTACGTGTACATAAAAATATTCACTATACACGGACTATTCGTACGTGTACAGTAAAAATTCACTATACACGGACTATTCGTACGTGTACAGTGTACAGTAAAAATATTCACTATACACGCACTATTCGTACGTGTACAGTAAAAATATTCACTATACACGCACTATTAGTACATGTACAGTAAAAATATTCACTATACACGGACTATTTATACGTGTACAGTAAAAATATTCACTATACACGTACTGTTAGTACATGTACAGTAAAAATATTCACTATACACGGACTATTTGTACGTGTACAGTACTACGATTGTGTCTAGTTGCCCAAATAGTTTAATATAATTTGCCATCAACGATCTAAATCTAACGAAAAACAAAGCTTAACTGAAAACTCTTAAAATAACTTCTAAAATATGGTGTACCAAAACTACATTCGTAAACCTTACCTTAAAATAGTACAAGGAACCGTGTAGGCTACTCGAATTTGTAAAAATGATATACAATACCAAGTCTAAGTAAACTTAACTCCATTTTTCTCTCGTATGCATGGCTTATTCGGGTCGTACAGTAATAATTATCAAGGCCCTTTCTGAATTATGGTGTATTCGTCCTAATTTGAGGTTATTCTTGGCAATGGTAGTACACCTTATATAGGCATTGGTTGTACTATAATTTATTGACATAGACTATTTATTACAAAGAGGGTGCCTATAAAATTTTCGAATTAAAGGCAAATCACGGATATTAAGTAATGTAATGAAAACCTATCAGGTATAATATGTAGGATTAAAAGGTATTTCGTACAGTTGATTACAAAAGGCGGGATACATTGAGCCGTAAAGTATATAGGTGGCCTATATAATTCCGGACTTTTGTAACTAACTGTATACATTCATTAATATTAAATGGGTAAATTACGACTTGACTTTGTTATATATATATATATATATATATACACACAGTGTTGGGCACTAAAGCGTTAATCCGATAACAGTTAATTAACGAAGTTAACTTTTTTAACGGACTATTAACGGAAGTTAATTTCCATTTATCGTTATCGGACCAGTTAACTTCCGATAACTCGATATTTAGTCTGTTAAAGTCCGTTAACACGTTAACTGCGAGGAGTCATTCACGGAAGATCGCCGCTCCGCGAATGAATTCAAACCGCCATAACTTCAGTCTGCCAATACCGTCCTCTGCCGCAGTGGAACGGCTCTTCTCTCTCGGCAAGGACATCCTGAGGCCCAAGAGGTCAAGACTGGCAGTTGGGCCTAACTTTGAGAAGTTGGTCTTTCTGAAGGGCAACCAGCACAGTGTGTCATAGTCTTTAATATGTGCCTAAAATTTAATTTTACCTTTCAGTTCCCGCCATAATATTTCTCTGGTAAATTAAAATTTAGTTAATGGTTAGTGGTTACAAGGGTTTCAAAACATGTAATCAGTACATTTTTTATTAAAAATAAAAAAAAAAGTTGCAAAACGATAAAAATACAGTTAAATACCTATTTATTGTTGGATTTTGCATAATAAACATTTTCGATGGGTTTTAAAGCTTTTTTCCTTGATTTTTTTAAATGTTAGTAAAGAAATAGTTATCGTTAACGGATTATCGTTAACTTCCGTTAACTTTGTAGTAAAATTATCGGATTATCGTTATCGGAGTTAAAATTGGGGTTAACGGATTATCGTTATCGAAGTTAACTTTTTGGTTAACGGTGCCCACCACTGTGTATATATATATATATATTATATATATATATATATATGGTCTATACAAGGACCATATATATATGTATTATGGTCGTTGTTACAGAATTTATATCGTTAGGATATTGTATGAAAGAAAAAGGTTTTCATTATAGCCTTAATATAGCTATAAAAAATAATATAGCTATAAAAATTAAATTATTAAAATGCACATTTAAATTCATGTGTGTGTGTGTGTGTATATACGCACACACACACACACACGAATGAATTCAACCAGCGTATTATATATACAATGAATGGAGTCTTCAAAGATGATATGTGTGATGAGAAGGTGAATTTAAAAGTTTTTAATACACTTTGGATATGTTCAGAATTACATTTGCAAATCTAATGAGATGAAATTAGAGGTCCACCTACCTACGCATTCGTGGGGCCTCTCTCGCTGTTGCTCTGCCCCACGGACGGTCAAAATGGAAGGTTTACACTTTTCGCAGTCTCTTCCTGCGGTATTGTGTGCACAATCGCACGCTAGCTGCGCGTTTTTGTCCGGTACGCAACGGGAAGCGTGTCCGTTGCATTTACACGTCCACCAACCGCGAGGTCAGCAACGGCGTAGGTGAAGGCCTCCTGCGTCGCACTCTCATTGTCCAGAGATGCTTCATCCGGGGCCGGATGAAGCCGATCCAAGATGACTCGCACATCCGTGGCGTGACCCAATCCTGAAGTACGGGAGAGGAGTCGAAATCGTAGGCTGAAGGACGCCCTTCCAGAGTGCTGAAGGCAATCCTGGAAGAGTGGGTACTCGAGGATGACTGTGTCAGGTGTGCGTCAGTACACAATGCCTCTTGTTCGTTCGCTTTCCCCGATCACAAGGCGATTAGGACGACCGAAAACCTTTCGGCACTGAGACGAATAAAACTGGAAGGGTTGCCAGGTTCGACCGTAGTCCATGGATTTGTGAATGGCGATGGAATCGGGCTTTTTCCCCGCAGAATTGGAGACTCACATAAGTTAGTTCATACTTCTTACCGAGAGAGAGCGTTAGAGTGACATTTTCCTTCGGGGAATTAGGCTCAACAGGGGCTGAGTGCCACAGGTTAAGTTGTTGGGGTTGTTAAGGTCAGTCAGGTACGAGGGAGGATGAGACCTGGAGGGATCCGAGGCATCACACACGTGACATTTACGAGATATTTCACCTTTTTCTTCCTCCGTCAAACAGTATCTAGAAGGAGGGTCGCCACAGGTACTCGATGCATCTACGGGTCTCCCGAACGCGGCATTGATAAATCGGGTATGCACTTTTTAGGACGCGTTCCAGACTCATCGTAACAAGGGTCCGGGGGATTATGTTGAGCTTCAAACATCTTCAGATATCCTCCTGAAGATGCCCAACTACCCACAGCACATTTCTCGAAGAAACAGGCGCCACACAGCAAAACGAGAATGGAGAGACGATTGTTCATTTTGAGAGCTACCAGATAAGGTTTCAACCGTATAAAATGTTCGTCACTGTTTACATGCCTAATGCCATGTCGGACTTAAGTAAATGGACAAATTGAATCGCCTTCAAATAAACACTTTAAATTTCAAATTTGAATATAATCCTTTGCCTTAAACGCTTTTAAATCTTTCTCATAAATAACTATGTTTAATTTATTCGACTGAGGCATAAACACACTTCTTTATATAATATTCAAACTACCAGAAGAAACAGTGCCTAGGAGAGACCGCCACTTAGGCACTGCAAACTGCAACGAGAAGCGAACGTACCACCACATCCAACCGTCAAAGACATACTGAGAAAGAGGCGTTTCTAAATTCAACAGAGGTTAAAAGGGCGGAGCGTAAAAGGTTGACTCTTTCTGATTGGTTTAATAAGGGAATCATTGGCCTCTAGTTTTAAACCTTTTTGACTGTCCCTTTATTGCTTCATCTGTATCCAAATATAGCTTGAACTGAAGCGAAAAGAATTTTACCTAATAAAGCAATAGACTTTATTTATGATCAAAGAGTAATTTTTAACTATATTTTCCTTCAAAGCACTAAGAAAACATGACCATCTTTCATTACTTAACTATATTTCTATTCTTCACATAAGATACCACCACACATACGTAAAGGCTGAATTTAATTATTTCATTATAACCAAAATAGACGTTTAAAATAAATGTGATTTACGAGGCAATAATTCCAATCCTGCAATTAACTGTACAATAATGGTTTAAAGTATGCCAGGCATATATATATATATATATATAATATATATATATATATATATATATATATATATATATATATATTACAGGGAATCTGTGTAACTAGGGATTTCATGAAATCCTAAAATGTCCAGGGACTTCATGTAAGGTTAAGTCGTGATATTTTCGTTAGTTTTAACGAAATATCACGACTTAACCTAACCAATTGTCAAGGGCGTACAGTTGACCTAACCGGCATTCAATAATTTTTCCGTAGGTGTAACGGAAATATCACGACTTAACCTTACATGAAATCCCTGAACATTTTAGGGATTTCATGAAATCCCTAGTTACATAGATTCCCTGTAATATATATATATATATATATAAATGTTAATATGTTAAGAAGGAAGTTAAGCAATCATTTCCTATATGTAATGACATTGAACATCACAAGAATTTTAGTTAAAATGATTATTTTTAAGTAAATTAACTCAAGGTATAGGAAATATACAGGGTGTTCAAAAAGAAAGGCAACCCGAAACAGAAAGAAAAGGGTTAGGTTACAATAATATATGCATTTTCCAATGGGTTGAGTTTCTTTTTGAACACCTTGTACTATTTTTAGTATACTCTCTCTCTCTCTCTCTCTCTAAATATATAGTATATATCAGTGGTGGGCACCGTTAACCAAAAAGTTAACTTCGTTAACCGCTAATCCGTTAACCAAAAAGTTAACTTCGTTAACCGTTAATCCGTTAATTCGTTAAACATGTAACGGAAGTTACCGATAAACCGTTAACGTTAACTTTTATTATAAAAAAATGAAAAACACAATATATATATAATTTAATTTTCCCTCTTCTTCTCGTTCTCCATTTTGTCCATGAGATGCATGTTGCCCTTCATGAAAATTAGCATATCAAAGTTTTCATCAGACAGGGATGATCTCTTGGCCCTCAGGATGTCCTTGCCCATAGAGAACAAGGTGACTCAAAAATCCTTTATTATTTCACACTTAAAAATAATAAACAAGAACAACAATTGTTTGAAGCATTCTTGAACATTTCAAGAACAAGATAAAAAATAAAATAACCCTTACCTTTGTTATTTGGAACAGATATGGCACAGAATATTCGGGAAGTAATTGCACTGAAATTTCTTCGGTCTTCACAGCAGAGATACTAAAGAGTAAACAGCCTCTGGCGCCACACGCTCACATTTACTTCTCAACGCCATCTATTATCTCATAAAGAAACTAATTCACATTGGGACTTGAAAGTACCGGCAGGATCAACCGGGTAGAAAAATAATTATGGAGATTTTAAAGATGTGGTACCTAGAAGTACCGCCAGGACATAAAGGGTTAAGGTGAAAACGCTCCCATTGCAAGACATCAATTGACTTAATTTATGTCATCAAAGTGACATGAGAATTGAAATCTTACCTGATCAGTTTTATGGTTCTTGAAATGTATCAAGGAGACTACTAATAAGGTACTCACAGACATATTATAAATATACATGACTTACTTGACAACGATTATTTTTAAATATTCACTAGCACAAACATGTTGCGCAAGAGACAGACTGCAAATGAAACGAATGTAGTTATTTGTTGTAATTGTTACATATATATTATTGAAAGTGCCTTAAAATGCTCGTGATATTTCTTGAAAGAAGTTGAAACATTCAACTCAAATGGCAAATCTTTCCGCCTGATTTTACAGTCGACCATGTTTTGCTCAAACCAATACCATAAATAACTACCATATTTGGTAAGACACAAATTGTGGCGACGGAAACAAATATATCGCCTGATTATGCACTGCGGAAATGGAAATTCGTTCATCACTATTAACAGTGGCGGATTAATTGCGCACCTGCTCAGCACTGAAAATAATAGAAACTTTTAAACGTTTATTTATGAATTTTTTGGGTTAACGGACTTGAGTTAACGGAAGTTAAATGTAACGGAAGTTAATTAGTCCGATAATGATTTTCAAAGTTAACTTAAAAGTTAAATCGTTAACGAAAAAGTTAACTTCGTTAATTAACGATTAACGGATTAACGTTTGTGCCCAGCTTTGGTATATATATATATATATATATATATATATTATATATAGAGAGAGAGAGAGAGAGAGAGAGAGAGAGAGAGAGAGAGAGAGCTCCATAATTCGGAATACATGCCACGGAAGATGTCATAAACATGCTATTAGAAAATATGTATCAGAATTTAAACAGCAAAGAACACATTACCTTGATCTTCCTCGACTTGCCAAAAGCATTTGATACATTTTCGCGTGAAATCTTATTGAATAAACTTCACATATAAGAAATAAGAGGAAATATCCTCGATTGATTTAAATCATATCTGTCAAATCGTCATCAATACATCAAATTAAAAGATAATTTATCCGACAAGGCGATGCTAACTAGTGGAGTCTCACAAGGATCTATTCTTGGCTCATTACTACTTCTAATTCATATCAACGATTTTCATCTGTCAACCACATTAAATTACGTACAATACGCGGATGATACCACACTAACTTCGTACCAGGTAATTAGAAAATATGTATAAATCAATGCGTGCTAATAAATTTTTATTGAACCTATCAAAGTCATCTTATGTGACTATTACCACAAAACGTATTAACACGAACTATCAAATAAAAATTGGGACTAATACTCTTGCAAGGAAGAATGAGGTTAAAGCATTTGGTATTAATTTAGACGAAAAACTAAATTTCAAAAGTCGTGTCCAACATATCAAATCCAAAATATCAAGATTTCTTTTCATATTATTTAAACTAAAAAAGACCCTTCCTCAAAACGCCCCCTTTACCCTAGATTATTCCTTCATCTATCCCACATCTATTATATTGCATTACAACACGGGGTACCTCAAACAAATATATAAAATATCCCTTGGAAGTAATTCATAAAAAATGTCCGCACTTCCTCATTGTTTAAAGAGCTAATATTTTTTTTTTAACTAAATGACGACTACAAATTAAAGTTGCTGTTAATAGTTCAAACTTATTAACAAAAATCAACAAACATCACCTATTCAAAGAGCAATTACCCCCCCCCCCCCCCCCCCGCATCAAATACACCATTGTTAAAACACCAAACTGCCCAGGCATTTTATACATAAACGTAACTATACAATAGAGACTGCAGGGAATGCACTCTCTTTCAAAGGAAAAGATGTATGGAATGCAATTCCCATTCATATCAGACAGGCTTCATCACTAAATTCATTTCGTAAATCACTAAAAAAAAGCACTTCATTTGCGCCTCCTGATGTATAAATAAGTTCACTATTGCCATTTTCACCATAGAAATGACGTTCTCATTTTGTAATATAAACTATTTAAAATATTCTAATTCCATTAAGCACCTTCAATTTCGTAATTTATTCTTTTTTATATATATTTTTATTAAGCATCATTTATTTGCTTATTTTATACTATTTTCTACTAAATATATAGAATAAATTATTTAATTTAAAATTATGTAACATTTTGTAAACTTTATATTCTATTTTTTATTATTATTATTATTGTTATTATTATTTTTTGTTATCACTGTTACTATCACTGGCAACTTTGACTATTTTTACGTAATAAATAAACTAAATGCCATTAATTTTGCCTAAAAAGCTTCCATGCTTCCAACGGCATATTCAGATAGGAATACACTGAATATATTAATGTCATCAAATATCTAAAATTGTAAAATTCTGTCACTTGTAGTCTTTTCTGAATAAAGTTTTTTGAATTTTGAATTTTGAAATTTTGGAATTTTGGAATTTGCCTTATTTCGGCTAGTTTGAGAGATGCCGAAAATATTTTTTAATTCGCTATCGGCACCGAATTATAACAATTCCGAAATACAGCGTGTGTAGTGTTCACATGTGTACTGTATACACGCGCAGTAGTGTAATTTATGTACTATACTGTACTAACGACACAATGTACTGTACCTCTGAAATCTACTGCGCTTTAAAAATGTATTGTTCATAATTCGGCGAAGCTAGAGCCTTTATTGTGCCGAATTATCGGGATTTTTATATATATATATATATATAATATATATATATATTATAATATATATGGGATGAATTTCACAATTAAACACGTGAAATGAATGAATAATGCAAGTAGAAGGTTCGAGACAGCAGTTGCGAAAAACTTTTTTACGCATAGAATAGTAAATAGCTGGAATAGTTTGCCGGTAGAAGTAATTAGTAGCACGTCTATAAACATGTTTAAAAATCGATTAGACGCATATGTTGATAGAAAGGGTATAGTTTAAGGTAGTAAAATTAAGGCTTTCTGGGGATAGATCCCACAGCTCAACACAAGTGTTGTGGGATATAGGGAGGCAGCGTCTTGGGTTAGGGGATACTCTCTGTCCTTACACACCCCATTTAAAGAGATTCCTCTGCCGAGCGGTGCCCCCCATAGTACTGTGAGGTATTGAAAAACTCATGATCTTCACTTGCCCACAAACACCTTTAAATGGGAGACCCAAAATGGGTGCACACACATTTCTACATTACTGTACAGTCTTTACAGCCACACCTACTCTTTTTCTCGTAAGTGTATATATTGTAATGTATATGATTGTAAATTTTGACTTGGTCCGCTATCGATATGGACCGTGACTTGATGGATACCGTAATGAAATTGACTGGATTCTTTGGATCCGATATATTTGCATGTCCTTTATAAATAGATATAGAGTGTAACATATTTGTGGATAGTAGTCTATTATGACTTGATCCTCTGGATCAGAGATTCTATCTTTAGTTTTAAATCGATAATTAATTAGTTCTAAATTGATAATTATTTAGTTTCGTAAAAATTGGTCGTTGCCAATTTACCGGCAGTTTTTACATAAATTTCTTATGTTCTTGTGGTTCGGAACCCACGTAAAATTGTAGGTCCCCTCCGCCACCACGGAGGACATACACAATACACGAACACAGTTAGGTAGACCAGCCATGAGTGGATCCTAGGGTCTTTGTTGGTCTGAAACATTATAACATTATAACATTATATATATATATTATATATATATATAATATATATATATATATATATGCTGTGTGTGTGTGTGTGTGTGTGTGTGTGTGTCTGTCTGTCTATTTTCCAAGAATCGGCGAGGCTAGAGCCTTTATTGTGTCGAATTATTGGGGGCTGTGTACGTATATATATATATATATATATATAATATATATATATATATATACATATATGTGTGTGTGTGTGTGTGTGTGTGTGTGTGTGTGTGTGTGTTTTCCAAGAACCTTATAATTTCAAATCTTAATCGTGGCTACGCTTTATATTTAAAGATTTTAAGAATTCAGAAATAAGTAACTCATCAGAGTGTGTATATATAGTCTAGTGGTAAAAGCGAGGTGAAGCGACATTGAATCTGCTCAGTAGGTGGATGGGTGACCGTCCTTTGCATTTACATCAGTGGTGCACAAACTTTTTTGATGTGAGGGGCCAAGCGAAGAAAATAACTAAATGTATTAGCCTACTTACTTTCCATCTAAGTCATAAATTGGGTCACTTTTATATTCTAACTTTTTCATTGAATTGAAAAGACCCGTGGGGCCACTGAAAAGACCCGTGGGGGCCACATTTTGCCCGCGGGCCAGGGTTTGTGCATCACTGATTTACATGATGTTAAATGATTGAGATTCCGCGTCACAACACCTTTGTCATTAGGAGGAAGTTAAACAACCCGAAACATTGTTATTTTGGAAGTAAATAAATAAATCGTTCCTTGATTTATGTGTCAATAAAGGTGTCCCATATATGATAGGATATGTCTGAATTATTACTGAAGATTGTAAAGATAAAAGAGGAACACTTTAATGTCAGAAGAATGTCTGAATAATGAGAGAACAGATCTCTGTAAGAGAATTGGATGGTGAATAAATAAATATATGATAAGACCGAAGAAGTATATAAAAATGAGAGTACAGCTAATATACATGCAGAACAGTGATTCCCATGCAGCCGGATCAGCCGCGCCATCTAGCGACAGGATCGTTTATCTGGTCCACCCACGGAATGTTAAAAAAAACCAGTGAAAATTCACTATATGAAAATTAGAGTAAATATATAATAATGTTATTATGAATTTGGTAACTCTACACTCATAAACTCTATTTTTACAGTCTGATTGGTCCTATTACGGTATGTGATTGGAAGCAATACAGAGGACGATATACTGTATAAATCACTGACATATCAGTGATAATTTTCTCATTATGAAAGACTGTTCTATTAAGTAAAGTCTGTCTCAAAAGTCCTGTTTTGAAACTCCATGTTTCTTACCGGTGAATATTGGTAAGAATTTTTTTAATCGATTGTATAAAGCTATGCTTTAATTCAGTCTAAAGTATATCATTACGATTTTGCGAGCTTTTATTCACGAGTATTGCGTTTGCATTATATACAGGGTGTCTCAGAAATCGCGCACCATAGGCTTTATTCAGATTTACGAGGTTTACGAGTCGAAATGGTTTATAAGTGATCTTTAATTACAATATATGTTCGAGTAATAAAATTAATAGTATGTACAGTTAATCAAAAAGCTATCTTAAAATAATTAAATTCAATGAAGCTACGAGTACATTAGCCAATGGTGCGCGACTTCTGAGACACCATTGGCTATTGTAGCTTCATTCAATTTAATTATTTTAAGATAGCTTTTTGATTAACTGTACGTACTATTAATTTTATTATTCGAACATTATCGAACATATATTGTAATTAAACCACTTATAAACCATTTCAATTCGTAAACTTCGTAAATCTGAATAAAGCCTATGATGCGCGACTTCTGAGACACCATATATATATATATATATATATATATATATATATATATATATATACACACACCGGGTGATCCGTTTGGGTATGGATAAAATAAAAACGCTGTGAGAATCTACCGAGAAGTGATACAGCGCTCATCTGTTTCACGTATGGTCATAAAATGTGGGAGTTTGTAATAGGCTATGCCATCCGCTGCCAGATGTACGAGCGCCATCTGCTGTCAGACTTATGAGACATATGCCAGTTTCGAAGATGGCAGCAAATGCACAACAACGTGCGAAGTTTGAGAGTGTGACAGCAACTGTGCGGTACCATTGCACTATGGACTATGGAGTCGTATTTAGGAGCTTTTCGAACACCATACACACGGCGAAACTCACGCTGTACCGCTGTCACACTCTCAAACTTCGCACGTTGTTGTGCATTCGCTGCCATCTTCGAAACTGGCATATGTCTCATAAGTCTGACAGCAGATGGCGCTCGTACATCTGGCAGCGGATGGCATAGCCTATTACAAACGCCCACATTTTATGACCACACGTGCAACAGATGAGCGCTGAATCACTTCTCGGTAGATTCTCGCAGCATTTTTTTTATCCATACCTAAACGGATCACCCTGTATATTCTGGTCTACCATAAAGGCATAAATCGTAAGCGTCTTCTGATTCACACTTCAGAGGGCCAATAAAATCATTCCGCACAGGACTAATTTTAGCATGACAGTTGCAAGATTTAATTAAAGAACGCTTGAAGGCTCCTGATTAAATCTTACAACCGTCATACTAAAATTATTTCTGGATGGAATGATTTTATTGCCCCTCTGAAGAGGGAATTGAAAGACGCTTACGATTTATGGTGCCTTCATGGTAGAACCAGATTAAGACCGGTTTCCATGAATGTGTGTAGAAGTAGGGGTCAGTATAAAGCAGCCATAAGGCGGTGTAAACAGGAAGAACTTTCTATTCGAGCATCAAAAGCCTGTGAAGCTACCTTAAATAATGCTAATAAAAATGTTTGGAAATTTGTTAAACAGGAAACGGATGTCAAGAATGCCTTCCCACCAACAACTGATGGTGGATCGGGGAGGAAGAAATTGCAAGGTTATGAAAAAAGTACAACTCAAACATACTGAATGGTGTGGGAAGGTATAATTTTAATATAAGCTTCAACGAAACGCCCGTGGAAGGAACCAGAGAAAAAATACTTGGACTTCAATTCCTTAAATTAAGTCTTATCAGAGTTAACCCTTTAACGCCGAACGTTTTTGTAGGGTTGTTTAAATGCGTGTATTTGAAACGCTAAGTATTCGACACAGTCGGCGTTAGGGGGTTAAAGTCTGATTCTGCCTGAAAGGTAGATGGCCTATCGAATGAGCAATTAAAATATGCCAATGACGTGTGGAGTCTACATGCCTCATTGCTTTTCTTTCATATTTTCTTATAGTTATATTCCTGCAGAATTTACGAGGGTATATATTTTGCCCCTTGTCAAAAATAATGTGGGGACATTCCATCCAACAATAATTACAGGTCTATTGCTGTCGCCTCCTGCTTTTCGAAATTGCTAGAAACTTTTGCTACGTCGTTTAAATGATTATTTATGGACATCTCCAAATCAGTTCGGTTTTAATAGCCTCCACTCAACTGATCTGTGTATTTATGTTTTGAAGGAGATTGTATTTTAAAACACTAACAATAATTCAACTATTTATAGTCGTTTCTTGGATATAAGTAAGACATATAATAGAATGAACCACAATATTTTATTTAAAAATCTGGAGGACAGGAAAGTTGCTTTGTACATATTAAATACTGTATAGCGAAATTTTGGTATACCCACCAATCTTTTACGGTTAAGCTAGGCAATGTAGTGTCCGAGTGTTTTTTGGTTCCTCCTGCTGGGTGAGGCAAGGCTCCTTGCTCTCTCCTCTGCTGTTTAATGAGTATATTGACGATTTAACTGCTTCACTTAATGAGGCAAAAGTTGGATGTTGTATAGATAATATGAGGATAAATAACTTAGTCTATGCCGATGTATGGTGTTAATAAGACCTTGTTATATTGTCTTCTAAAAATATGCGAATTATATTCGCAGCTGTTTAATGTTATAAAAACTAGTTATGCAACTTCATCCCAAAAGCTCTAATCAGTCGGCTGATATTAGTTTCAAAATGAGAGGTGAAGCAATAGAGCAAGTACAAGAATTTAAGTATTTGGATCAAATTATTACCAGCTTCTTGAGTGATGACTTAGATATAAGAAGACAATATCGAAACCTCTGTGCTAAAGCATACAGGATTATAAGAAACTTCAGATTCTGTACAAGTGAAGCTAAAGAAACTCTCTTTCGTACCTTCTGCACTAATACATATGGACAACAACTCCAGGTGAATTATAAAAAAGGTTCTGGCAGATTTTAAATTTGCTTTATAACAGAGCTTTCAGACTCCGACATAAGTTACCCACAGTTTGTTCAGCTTCGCAAATATTTGCAAACCACAATGTCTCGGGCCTCCCGGAGGAAACAAAATATGCTCACTACGGTCTAGCGGAATGGATTAAAAAATCAACCACCCAAACTATCCAAGCTATTCGTCAGTCCTGCCATATGTCATCTAAGCTATGGACTTCATACTATGAAAACGTTTGTCTGTAGCTTCACTTAACCTCGCTACATTGTATTTTTATTTTATTTATTTTTCAGCTGTGTGTCTGTGTGTCTGTGTTTCTGTGCGTGTGTCTGTCCGCTTTCTTCGGAACCGTGCACAGCCTAAACGACACATCGGAAAATTCTGCAACCACCACCAACTGATAGCCCATGAGCTTCCGATGTGCTCTGTGAAGTTTCCTGGTCCTTGGTCATAATTACTGGGTCCGAAGGCCCCAGCACCGCGATAAAACTACAGAAAAGAACGCAGTTGTGAAAATCTTGAGCTTCACACATACTGTGACATATACTGCTACCCGCCCGGGGGTAGTGGGGGAGGGGGTGGGGTAATTGGGGGAGTGGGGGTGAGGGTAATGGGGGAGGGGAGGGGTAATTGGGGGAGTGGGGTGGTGGTAATGGGGAGGGGGTGGGGTAATTGGGGGAGTGGGGGTGGTGGTAATGGGGAGAGGGGTGGGGGTAATGGGGGTAATGGCGTTTTTTACTTTTGTGTGTGGGGGTAATGGGGGTGTCGGTGGGGGGGTAATGGGAACAGGGGTGGGAGTAATGGGGGCAATGGCGTATATAGCAGTATATGTCACAGTGCTACCCGCCCGGAGGGCCAAGTTGTACAACGGTCGCGAGCGATAGCGAGCTACCGCTTGTTATTACTATTTGTTATAGGGACTATTAGTTTGTCGATAAACTTTTTAATTTGTTCATACATGTATCACACTGATGCTCTAAGTTTAAAATTTAAATTTGATGAACTATTAAGTATTGTCCTTGAACAAATATCTGAGGCTGTAGCAATTTCTGTATTTTGGTTAAATACAGTACATAAAGCGGAGATCTTTATGGAAAATATTATATTCCAGGTTGAGATATTTAATACTGACAGAATAGAAAGAAGGGGTGGTTGTACTGTAGTCACACTTAAAACCCGAAATTAAAACTTTGCAGTAACTGATGTTATAAACGCGACGTTCACTCAAATTAACCCTTTCATGCCTGAAGTATACTTAAAGATTTGAGAAATTTGGTGCAAAAACCTCTAAATTACTATTTTATAGGGCCGAAGATGTCATGCGCGTTAACGTTCACATATGTTGTCATACGGTATGAAAGGGTTAAACACAACTCGCAAAAAGAAATTAATTATAGGTTTAGTATCTAATATACTATTTCAGAAATGAAGCCTTATATACAGGGTGGCCCAAAAAAAATGGCACCAATTTTGAGAAGTGATATCTCAATAACCATTACAGCTAGGGACTTAAAAAAACAACCAAATGAAAGATAATTCTTTTCTCTTTAAATACTTATTCTATGGCTTGATGGTTATAAACCCATGTAATGCCAAAAATTGGCTTATAAGAAAAATATACAAAAAAAAGTTGCGCATTTATATTTATTCCTTTTAAGTTAAACCTAATTTTCAATAAATGGCTCAATCTGCCCTCCATTATGGTCAACCACAGCCTGTAATCTCCCTCCATTTTGAAATTGCCTTTGAGATCGTCACTTGTGAGAGATTTTCCCATGCAGCCTGAATTCGTTCACGAAGATGGTTCACATCACGGATTTTCTGACCATGGTAGACTTCTCTCTCTAAGGCAGACCACACAAAGTAGTCAATGTGGTTTAGATCTGGACTGCATGGTGGCCAATTATTTGGTTCGATAAAACCAGGACAATTATTATTGAGAAATGTTATTGTTTCCTTGGCTGTATGAGATGGGGCTCCATCTTGCATGAACACAAAATCAGTGCTCGTCTCCTTGATCTCTGACAACATTGGAGACAAATGTCATTACAGTAGTAAATTGAGTTAATTTTAACGCCTCGCTGAATAAAAATGATGGATGTTTTGTTCTCAGATGACGCTGCAAGGGAAACCACTATCGAATCTGAAAAGTGTTTTTTTTCACGCAAAAGTCGTTTTGGGTCAACATGAGTTTTTGTCGCCACTGCTGCACGAACCCGATCATTTTGAGTATTTCGTGGTTTCGACCGTAAATCGTTTCTCATCAGAAAACCAAATTTTTTTCACAGACTCATTTGACCGAAATCTTCGCAATAGATTTTTACATCGATGGAAACGTCTTTCTTTCACAGGCTCCGATAAAGCAGTAACCTTCACCCTCTTAAATGTTTTCAACCCAAGATCTTTTCGAATTATTCGCTGTACTGATGAACGTGAAATCCCGGTTTCTTTCGCAACTTCACGTTCACTTTTACTTGTTCCCGGTTGTTCCACTTGACTTAAAACGATTTCATTTACTTTTTCAATGTTTTCTGGCGTTGTAATACTATTTGATCGACCACTTCCCGGACGCCGTTGACTGCTGCCGGTTTCTTTAAGTTTTTGTAAAAAATGTGCCACAGTTCTTTTTTTCCAATTTCTATTTGGAAATTCGTAAAGGATTCTGTTTAATGAATATCCTTTTTCTTCACGTAGTGCTTGTATAATGTTCTTATCAGATTCTCTCAATCCCATCTTGAGGGGTCTGGAATAGAAAAATTTCATTTAAAATTAGGATCAAGGAATAAATATAAATGCGCAACTTTTTTTTGTATATTCTTTTTTGGAAGCCAATTTTGGGCATTATATGGGCTTACAACCATCAAGCCATAGAATAAGTATTTAAAGAGAAAAGATTTAAATTTCATTTATTTGTTTTTTTAAGTCCCTAGCTGCAATGGTTATTGAGATATCACTTCTCAAAATTGGTGCCATTTTTTTTGGGCCACCCTGTATATATATGTAACAGTTTTTTTGCGCACACCTACAGGTCGCTACAATTGGTGTAGAACAATCGGTTTTCACCATTCGATGCGTTTTTATTGTGCAGTGCCCATGCTAAAAAAAAATTCTATAACAAAATCCTGCCCCCCCCCTTTTAGGGGTACATTCTTCCCATTTCTTCATTTTTAATCATAATTTTGGCACAAAATGGGGGGGGGGGGTGGTAATGGGGGAGGGGGTGGGGTTAATGGGAAACTCAGAAAAATAGATGCGATATATATGTAACCAAAAAAAAATTAAAGTAAATCCTTTGCAAGGTGCCAGCCCCCTTCCCCCCTTGGGGGTAATGGGGGAAGGGAGGGGGTAAATGGGGGAGAGGGTGGGGAGAGGGTATTGGGGGAGAGGGGTGGGGTAATGGGGAGGGGGTGGGGTTAAGGGGAAACTCAGAAAAAAAATGATAACCAACATCGATTCCGGTCAGGAAGATCATGCTTATCACAACTAATGGAACACTATAACAATATTATTGATGCACTCGAAACAATGAAAACTATGATTTAGCCGCCGCAGGGCCCCCAATTACTGTCGGTTCAGTTATTTGGTCAATAAAACTATAGAAATGAACGCAGTCATGAAAATCTTAGGCTTCAAATCCGAGCTCATTGTATTAAGATTTGTGAAGCTTTAGATTTTCATGGCTGCGTTCTTTTCTGTAGTTTTATTGAATGAATAATTGGTTTGCCAGTAACTGGAAGGCCGCAGGCACCCCAATTACTGAGGCCCAAGGTGAGAGGAATAGGAATGATATCCAGATAAAGGGCTACTGATGTTCAAAATAAAATACGCCGTAGGCCCACAATTCAGCCGAAGCACCGCAGATCTAGCAAAATCGGTGCGTAGCGCCGACCTTTTGCTAGTCTAATATACTATTTCAGAAATAGTTTTATTTCACTCTAGCAACATTGTTAATAGAAATATTCTTGAGTCTGCCATTATCCAACTCACAAATAACTTCAACATAAGCAAAGGTCTTTTTCAACTCGATCCTGTTGTTTTGAATTCCTTCAGAACAGATTTAGATAAGAAGGGTAGAACGCTAAATCTTTGGTAAACTTGTATGCTACTCAAATAACTTGTATTTTTTTTTTAAATTTTTTTATATACATCGAACCTAAACAAGAAGGGCAAAGTGTTAAAACCCGGGCAGATTTCCAGTATAAATTTGTATTTTTTTTAAATTTTATTATTTTGTTTTTTCTATAACATTGGTTGGAAAAAATTAATTTGATCTTGTGCTAATCTTGTGCTAAAAATCGGTAGTTTTTCCTTACAAATTTGTATGCTCCTCCCACAATCCTTTAATGTTAATAATTTTTAATTTTTTTTATCTCTCCGTTTATTATATATATATATATAATATATATATATATATATATATATATATAGTTTTTTTTTTTTCTGTAACCTATATATAGGCTGTAACCCTTTATGTACTTCAGTGTTCCTGAGGATGTCATTAGACGAAAGCGCTTGAGCACCATTCTGTGTTTCCTTTCCTTCGTGGTTTTATTCATCATAAATATTTTTCACGTGTTACTTTCGTGAAATAATTTTCATATAATATATATATATATATATATATGTAACAGTTTTTTTGCGCACACCTACAGGTCGCTACAATTGGTGTAGAACAATGCAGTTTTCACCATTTGATGCGTCTTTTTATTGTGCAGTGCCCATGCTAAAAAAAATTCCCTAACATAAATCCTGCCCCCCCCATTTAGGGGTACAGTTCTTCCCATTTCTTCATTTTTAATCAATTTTGGCACAAAATGGGGGAGGGGTGGGGTAATGGGGGAGGGGGTGGGGTTAATGGGGAAACTCAGAAAAATAGATGCGATGTATATATGTAACCAAAAAAAAATTAAAGTAAATCCTTTGCAAGGTGCCAGCCCCTTCCCCCCTTGGGGGTAATGGGGGAAGGGTGGGGGTAAATGGGGGAGAGGGGAGGGGGAGGGGGTATTGGGGAAGGGTGGGGGTAAATGGGGGAGGGGAGGGGGTATTGGGGGAGAGGGGGTGGGGTAATGGGGGAGGGGGTGGGGTTAATGGGGAAACTCAGAAAAAAAAATGGTGGGGTAAATGGGGGAGAGGGGTGGGGGAGGGGGATTGGGGAGAGGGGTGGGGTAATAGGGGGGTTAATGGGGAAACAGAAAAAAAAATGATAACCAACATCGATTCCGGTCAGGAAGATCATGCTTATCACAACTAATGGAACTCTATAACAATATTATTGATGCACTCGAAACAATGAAAACTATGATTTGGCGGGCCGCAGGGCCCCCAATTACTGTCGGTTCAGTTATTTGGTCAATAAAACTATAGAAATGAACGCAGTCATGAAAATCTTAGGCTTCAAATCCGAGCTCATTGTATTAAGATTTGCGAAGCTTTAGATTTTCATGGCTGCGTTCTTTTCTGTAGTTTTATTGAATGAATAATTGGTTTGCCAGTAACTGGAAGGCCGCAGGCACCCCAATTACTGAGGCCCAAGGTGAGAGGAATAGGGATGATATCCAGATAAAGGGCTACTGATGTTCAAAATAAAATACGCCGTAGTCCCACAATTCAGCCGAAGCACCGCAGATCTAGCAAAATCGGCGCGTAGCGCCGACCTTTTGCTAGTCTAATATACTATTTCAGAAATGAAGCCTTATATATATATATATATAATATATATTATATATATATATATATATATGTATACTGTATATATAATATATATGTTTTTTTTTAGCACACCTACAGGTCGCTATAATTGGTGTAGAACAATGGGGTTTCACCATTCGATGCGTCTTTTTATTGTGCAGTGCCCATGCTAAAAAAAAATTCCCGAACATAAATCCTGCCCCCCTTTTAGGGGTACAGTTCTTCCCATTTCTTCATTTTTAATCATAATTTTGGCACAAAATGGGGGAGGGGGTGGGTTAATGGGGAAACTCAGAAAAATAGATGCGATATGTATATGTAACCAAAAAAAAATTAAAGTAAATCCTTTGCAAGGTGCCAGCCCCCTTCCCCCCTTGGGGTAATGGGGGAAGGGTGGGGGTAAATGGGGAGAGGGGTGGGGGAGGGGGTATTGGGGGAGAGGGGTGGGGTAATGGGGGAGGGGGTGGGGTTAATGGGGAAACTCAGAAAAAAAATTGGTGGGATAAATGGGGGAGAGGGGTGGGGGAGGGGGTATTGGGGGAGAGGGGTGGGGTAATGGGGGAGGGGGTGGGGTTAATGGGGAAACTCAGAAAAAAAATGATAACCAACATCGATTCCGGTCAGGAAGATCATGCTTATCACAACTAATGGAACACTATAACAATATTATTGATGCACTTGAAACAATGAAAACTATGATTTGGCGGGCCATAAAACTATAGAAATGAACGCAGTCATGAAAATCTTAGGCTTCAAATCCGAGCTCATTGTATTAAGATTTGTGAAGCTTTAGATTTTCATGGCTGCGTTCTTTTCTATAGTTTTATTGAATGAATAATTGGTTTGCCAGTAACTGGAAGGCCGCAGGCACCCCAATTACTGAGGCCCAAGGTGAGAGGAATAGGAATGATATCCAGATAAAGGGCTACTGATGTTCAAGGGCCCCCAATACTGTCGGTTCAGTTATTTGGTCAATAAAACTATAGAAATGAACGCAGTCATGAAAATCTTAGGCTTCAAATCCGAGCTCATTGTATTAAGTTTTGTGAAGCTTTAGATTTTAATGGCTGCGTTCTTTTCTGTAGTTTTATTGAATGAATAATTGGTTTGCCAGTAACTGGAAGGCCGCAGGCACCCCAATTACTGAGGCCCAAGGTGAGAGGAATAGGAATGATATCCAGATAAAGGGCTACTGATGTTCAAAATAAAATACGCCGTGGGCCCACAATTCAGCCGAAGCACCGCAGATCTAGCAAAATCGGCGCGTAGCGCCGACCTTTTGCTAGTATAAGCCTATTTCTCAGTCTGTCGATATTGACAATGGACTTTATGAGCTAATTTTTTTATGTAATTAGCGAACATGATGCGATCATTATGGGAGATCTTAACTTACCTCGCAGGGGGTGAGGTGGTCCTTTACAATCTAATTCTGGTCGTTGATTGTGTACGAGAGTTTGCTCGAAAGTTCGCTTTTTCAAATGGTGAAGGAAGCCACTAGAAAACGGAATATTCCAGATTTAGCTTTAAGGAGAGATTTAGAGTTAACTGATAATATCTCTGGAGGAGACTACTTCTCACCAGTAATGATAGGCAAATATCATTTGAAATCCGAAGAATTCTATAATTATGTTACTACTATGGTTACTAATGGCTTGTACAGTCATCCATCTTCCAGGAAGATTCGCAGAGAAAACTCTAGAATTCAGAATTGCCAACAGTCTCTAATCAATAAACAGCCAACTACTGATAAAAATTTTAAATTCTTTAAGCCTAAAGTGGACACACAAAGTATCAAATAATTTTGTAAATAAATGTACGAAAACTTTTGCATTTTAACTTCTTTTTTTCCCTCAAATTATTTGACGTTTTACATTATATGTTGGAGTTAAATATTTTTTTTTTTTCTTTAAGTTTTCTAAACAAACGGCAAACTTTCTATAAGAATCGTATGCATGATACAAAAGATAAGTACGAATAGAACTGAAATATTTCTCTGTACGAATACTTATGAGCACCACTATATATTATATTATATATATATATATATATATTTAGGATAAAAACGAAGACGTAGAGCAAAAAGTTATTATATTTGGCTGCAGCCGACGTTTCGGGCAACTCTACCCATTTTCAAGGCCTAATAAATAAAAGCTAAAATTAAAACATGACAAAAATATATAATGAGTTTGAATTCCTTACTGATTTTTTCTTAAAAAATGGTTTTCCACGGGATCTTGTAGGTGTTATTGGTAAATTTCTTAATAATGTATATTCCCCCAACCTTGTCCCAACGTATGATGTTCCTAAGAATTGTAAATATCTTGTTTTACCTGATATCTACCATTTTAACACTTTTGTGAAGAAGCAATTGTTGAGTGTTGTGAGGAAATTTTATTTTCACACTGATTTTAAGATTGCTTTTGTAAATAATAATACCCTCGAATGTTTTTTCCAATGTAAGGACAAAATCCCCCTGCGATGAGCTGTTCTGTTGTTTATTTGTTTACCTGCCCTGGGTTTTCCCAGGGGAACTACGTTGGCAGTACAGTTCGTTCCTTGCAGGCGAGATTTTGCTCCCATATGGGTATTAGCCATAGGACAGGGAAAGTTTTGTCGAAAAAGGAGCAGTCTGCTATTAGAAATCATTCTATCAAGTGTAAGGTTGACATTTCTGTTAACAATTTTAAAATTCTTAACTCATTAAAATGCCCGTCCTCCCTCCGTATTTACGAATCTTTGTGTATTAAATTTTTGAATTCTAGTTTAAATATTGATTCTAGTTGTTACCCCCTTTATATTAATTAGAATAACTACATACTAACAATTTTTTTCCTTGTGACCCTGTCTCCTTTTCGCTTCAGTTTTTTTGTGGCTGTCAAGTGAGCATGGTATGTTGGTTTACTCTTGTGATTTTTCGTTTAACTTTTTATTCCGTTTAACTTTTTATTAGTAAAGTTTTTTAACTATTTTACGTTTGAATGTCTTTAGTTTTAAGTTTTATTTTTATCACTCGTATATTTTTGTCATTTATATAATTTTTACTTCCGATTTGATTTTGGCTTATGCCTGTTTCTGCTTTGTAATTTTAATTTTTATTCTTGAACAGTTTTAATTTTGTGCTCTAAATTAGTTTTAGTTCTTGACATTTATATATTTTTGTCATGTATTAATTTTAGCTTTTATTTATTAGGCCTTGAAAATGGGTAGAGTTGCCCCAAACGTCGGCTGCAGCCAAATATAATGGCTTTTTTGCTCTACGTCTTCGTTTTTATCATATATATATATAATATATATATATATATATATATATAATATAAGGGTTGGACAAAATAATATGAACACCCGCCGATTTCACCGGTTATCTTTACGGACTGCTCAGACACAAAGTAAACGGTCAAATGACTGGCAAACCTATTTAAATGCGTAAGAGAGTATATACGTCATGTTATAACCCTCACGTTGTTTTTACAGATCTGAGTGAATTATGAATTAGCAGTTATGAAAGACCTGTCAGACTTCCAAAGAGGGCAAATTGTCGGAGCGCGGATGGCTGGTGCATCGGTGACGAAAACCGCTCAGATGTTCAATGTATCCAGAGGAAGTCTCTATGGTCATGTCTGCATACGAAAACCATGGAAAGACAAGCACCGACAAATGCAATAGTGGACGCAAGAAGAAGCTGTGTGATCGAGACCGCCGGGTGCTAAAGCGCATTGTGACAAAGAACCATAAGACCACAGCTCCAAAAGTGACTGCAGAGCTTAACCAGCATCTTGCAAGCCCGGTATCGACCAGAACTGTACGTCGCGAGCTCCATGGAGCTGGATACTATGGGAGGGCTGCAATTGCCAAACCCTTCCTTTCGCACATCAACATTGACCGGTGGACCGGTGGAAGAATGTAGTCTACTCCGACGAATCCTCCTTTACGCTATTTCCATGTTCCGGTCGAGTTTACGTCTGGAGACAGCCTAAAGATGCTTATGACCCCGACTGCCTGACCCCAACCGTTAAGCATGGAGGCGGATCTGTGATGGTTTGGGCAGCAATATCGTGGAATACTCTTGGCCCAGCTGTAGTACTGCATGGTAGGGTTAACGCCCAGGTCTATCTGTCAATATTGGCTGACCAGGTCCATCCCATGGTCCAAACGCTGTTTCCCAATGGCGGCGCCGTCTTCCAGGATGATAATGCACCAATCCACACCGCTGGGGTCGTTAGAAACTGGTTTGAAGAGCATGTTAGTGAAGTAGAACGCTTGGATTGGCCTCCACAATCCCCGGATCTTAACATTATCGAGCATCTGTGGTGTCAGTTGGAGCAGCAGGTCAGAAGCCGATTCCCACCGCCGGCGTCTTTGGAGGAACTGGAGCAGGGTTTGCTCGAAGAATGATTCAGGATTCCTCTAGCCACTGTCCAAAAGCTGTATGAATCAATTCCCCGACGCATTGCAGCTGTTATTGCCGCTAAAGGAGGACCAACTCCATATTAAGAATAAAAACCGCCATTTATCAAGGTGTTCATATTATTTTGTCTAACCCCTGTATATATATATATATATATATGAGGAATCATCGCACGGAACATTTGAAAGGTATATATATATATTAGTGATGGATCGAGTGGTCGGTTTTTCACAACCGCGGTTGCGGTTGTGTTTGCGGTTGTCGAATTTTTCCAACCGCGGTTGCGGTTGCGGTTATCATATACTAGGAAAAATGCGTAATTATTAACTGGATTTAGCCACTATAGTGCGATTTAGCCACACTTGGTACATAATATATACTAAATAGTATTTATTTAGTAAATACCTTATGTTGAACACAAGTTTTGCAATACACCGCTACCGCTATTTGTGTGTTGCAAAACTTGTGTTCAACATAAGGTATTTACTAAATAAATACTATTTAAATGAAGTATATTCTAAACTTATATAGCTATTATGAAAGAATAGGTCAAATTAATTAAAACCATATTTTGCACTAAGTGTGTTACCAGGATGAGGGACGAGGACCCATCGCACTGTTCATCCCACCTACCACTTTCCCCAGCCTCCACCCATTGGAAAGTTATGGATTATTATTCATTTGAAAAACTGATGTCAAACTTAATGACAGGCAGTGTGAATTTCAAGAATAATATTTTTGCTGCATTTTCACCTTTCAAGCGGCAACGCCTCTCATCGTACAACGTTCCCGCTCCACTGAAGAGCTGCTCGCTTGGAATGCTACTTGAAGGGCAAGCAAGATATGTTCTTGCTTTATTGACTATTGTACTAAGGCGATTTTAGTTTGAAGAAAATTAAATAAAAATAAATGTTACTTCATGGAGCTCACAGAGTAATAACTTAGAGCGCAGTTTAAACCAATTTTACTACGGCAGCCGTATGACGTCACGTTTAAGCACGCATAAGGAGACCCATCATTTTCTTTTTAAAAAAAGAAATATTTCTAATTAACCTAAAATTAAAATTAACTAAGCTTTTACAACCGCAACCGCACTTATGGAACGGCGGTTGCGGTTACGGTTGCGGTTGTGAATTTTTGTGCGGTTGTAGTGCGGTTGAGGTTGCGGTTATTCGATCCATCACTAATATATATAATATATATATCCTAGAGAGGCAGATGGTATATTTGAAGGCTTAAACATAAATTTAAAGAAAGTAAATTGGGAAAACGTAAATAAAGATTTAAAGGAGGTAAATTGGGAATTGCTACTTCACGAGAAGACTCCACAAGAAATACTATGTATAATAGAGACGGAAACCAAACCTATAATACTGAAACATATTCCAGAGAGAGATGAAAGAAAACGTAGCAAGCTCGAGAGGAAAATCAGGACTCTATTCAGACAACGAAGACAAACCGGAAAACATCTCCACAGATGCAGAACTGATGCAAAGAGACTCAAACTGGAGAGGAAACTTGGCGAAATAGAAATGGACCTAAAGCAAACATTCAGACATAAGACAAACGAGGAGGAAAACAAAGTAGCAGAAAACATAAAAAATAACCCAAAATACTTCTACATGTTTGCGAAAAGGAAAATGCAGTGTAAGGAGAGTATTGGACTGTTGATAGACGGGGAGGCCGAATACACAAATGACCCGAAAGAAATAAGTGAACTGCTTAGGGAACAATTTAAATCTGTGTTTAGCACCCCTAAGTCCGAGATGGAAGTGGGAAACCCAGACGAGTTTTTCGACATTGATACAGATCAACCAAGAACAAATCCCGGCACAAACCTATTCATGGACTTCGAGTTCACGGAAGGAGATGTAATTACGGCCTTATCACAGATGCGAGACAATTCAGCGCCAGGGCCAGACGACATGGAGTGCCACATTCTGAAGAAGTGCAAAGAGAGTATTGCAAAACCGCTATACTTACTATGGAGGAAATCACTCGACACAGGACAAATTCCACTCCCCTTAAAGAACGCGAACATTGCCCCCATATTTAAAGGTGGTAACAGAGCAATGCCCAAAAATTATCGGCCAGTGGCTCTCACCTCACACCTTATAAAGTGTTTTGAACGCATAATTAGAGGCAAAACTACCTACTACCTACAAGAAAAGATTTATACAACCCAAATCAACATGGCTTCAGGGCGGGTAGATCATGCCTGTCACAGCTACTAGACCACCAGGAGAAAATATTAGGAACATTGTGTCGAGGACAAAACATTGCTGTAATATATACTGACTTTGCTAAAGCCTTCGATAAATGTGACCATGGAATCATAGCACATAAACTTAAGGATACAGGAATTACTGGAACGCTAGGAAGGTGGATATTTAATTTCTTGACGCAAAGAACGCAAAGAGTGGTGGTAAACGGAGTTAAATCGGAAGTCTCGGAAGTCGTGAGCTCTGTCCCACAAGAGACAGTATTAGCTCCCTTGCTGTTCATAATAATTATTGCAGATATTGATGCAGATATTAAGGACAGTATTGTATCATGCTTCGCAGATGACACAAAGATATGTAAGGAAATATTGAACGAAGATGACATAAGAAAATTACAAAACAACATTGAAACATTATTCCAGTGGGCAGAAGACAACAATATGAAGTTCAACGAAGAAAAATTCCAACTTCTAAGATGTGGTAATAACAAAGAGCTACAGAAAAAAGGGTACAAAACTCTGCAAGCCAAACAGATAACACCAAATCCACAAGTCAGGGATCTTGGAGTAATAATGTCGTCGGATGCAGAATTCAGAGAGCACTATAAAATCAAAATCACAACGGCTAGAAAAATAATGGGAATCATCTGGAGGAGCTTCCGCCGCAGAAAAGCAAACATCATGCTTAAATTATGGAAGAGTCTAGTCCTACCAATAATTAAGTATTGCTCACTACTCACAAGCCCATACAGAAAACGAGACATTGCGACCATTGAAGCTATACAAAGGACTTTTACGTCGAAGATAGAGGAAACGGAAGGTGAAGACTACTGGTCTCGGGGCTCCAATAAACCTTAGCCCCCCCCCCGCCCATGACCTAAACCATTAGAGGTACAGTAAAACTAAACATACCTTACAAAAGAGAATTTAATCCTGCATTTAATGAGAAACAATTAAAACTTGGTGTTCCCGCCACTGGCTTCCAAGACAGCCTGAATTCGCTTTGGGTAGCTTGCCAAAAGTGACGTGAATAGATCTTGATCGTTACGCAAATTTGCTAAAACAGTTTCAATGTGTTGCGTCATTGTATCCTTCGAAAATCGATTTGCTGCAGGTTCTTGAAACAAGAGACATTCAACCTTGTCCGTTTTAACTGATCCAATGTGTTCGCAGACGTTCAGGTCAGGGGAATTTCCTGGCCATTCTTTATTAAAGCAGGGGGCCTTATCGTGCAGAAGTGTGACCTGATCGACATCCATAACATTGTTTGGGTTTCTTAGAAAAGGAATGACATGCTGGGATAGAATAATATTACGAAAATACTGTCCATCCCAACTCTGACCATTTGGCTTCAGCACCCACATGAGCTTCTTTGCAGTGAACAAAACAAACACACCAACACAGTCTGGACTTTTTAATAATTCGCGATAATGTTCATTGTCATCGATTTCATCTGGTGTTGTGGCCCACACTCGATCATTTTTGTAGTTAGGTCGACGTGTTACGTAAACAAAAAATTCATCGTAGACAGCTAAATGCATGAAATCATTCACATCCCAATCTTCAAGATAATGGGCAAACCACATTCTGTCATCGATGTTAAGTTGAGTTTTTCTTGGCTTTGGAAGTTCATGCCAAGGCTTTAAACCTTGCCTATGACGGTACAGTCGAATGAGCTCACCACTAACGATCTTTCCTCTCAACACTTCGATCTCTCTAGAAAGTTTAGCACAGCTGTTTTTATTATATTATCACTTTATCAGCTAGAGTAATTTTAATACCTGCAATAAATAATTTTATATATTTTTATAATCACTAAAAACTATTTCGATATAAGTAAACATGTAAACTGCAAATGGGGGGGGGGGGGCTAAGGTTTTTTGGAACCCCTTACAATCCCTCGAACTCTACTCTCTTGAAAGAATGCGCGAGCGGTACACAATAATATAAATATGGAAAATACTTGAGGGCTCTGTCCCTAACCTCAGAAATGAAATAGAAACAAACTGGAATGAGAGAAGAGGCAGATTTTGTACGGTCCCAGCTGCGGTGGGACAAGGGGCCATGAAAACGAGGATGGAAAATACCCTCAGAATACGGGGCCCAAAGCTTTTCAATGTCCTTCCAAAAGATGTGAGGAATCTCCAGCACACCGACCTGAATTACTTCAAGAACCAGCTGAACAGATTTTTGTGCAAAGTCCCTGACCAGCCATGCGTGGCTGGCTACGAGGGTAGGAGGGGATCAGAGGGCAATTCCCCCCTTCACCAAGTCTCGCAAATGAGGCGGGATGCTGCAGAGGGGTAGACCGCAGGTCGATCCTGAACCGTCGTTCAAAAAAAAAAATACATATATATATTAGGGTGATCGAAAAGTCTCTCTGCAGTAGTGATAAGATATTTACTTTATTGAAGTTAGATATTTTAATGAAAATTGTACGATATCGTGAAATCTTTAACAAAATATTGGCGAAGTCTAGGCTAGTCTAAGCTAAGTCTTGCTACGTTACTTACCCTAAACAGGTAACAATGATATGTCATTACATTTATACAATTCTTATATCTCCTTATGTAAAATTTCAATAAAGTAAATATCTTATTACTACTGCCGAGAGACTTTCGATCACCCTGTATATATATATATATATAATATGAGAGTGATTTTTCTGAGTAGAAAGGAAAGGCTTTGGATAAGCGACAAACCTATTAATTAAATTCTTTCCCCTCTAATTCTTGTTGCCAAATGAATGTCTTTTGGCATCATGGTAAATCTTTTGGCGTGAATGGCACACGAGTTTGTATCTTCAATGAAACCAACAAGGTAAACCTTTGAAACTTCCCGAAGAGCATATAATAATATATATATATATATATATATATATATATATATATATATATATATATATATATATAGAAGGAGCTTACTGTCGTAACAGCTCGTATCGTAACAGCAGTTACAAAAATAACCCGTCATGTTCCAAAATGTGTTCCGCAACGCTGCTGACAGATTCGAACTCTGTAGAGATACTGATGGTGCTCATGTAGAATCATAGGCTTAAGTAGTCATTAAATGTATGCCTTCCATTATATTGTTATTGAATTTTACCCTTTTTGCTACGTTTTCACTGAAATAGATAGGGACTTTATAAACACCATATATATAATATATATATATATACACGACGAAATGAGTATAGGTTATATATAATCGTTCTTTATGATATATATATATATATAAACAGTGTGTTAACGGATGCGTCACCATTTCTAGCCAAAACCACGACATTTCTTTTATAATCCTAAACAAACATACAAAACGCAATATTATAGGAAAAAAAGCTGTAATTATTATACGTGTCCACTGGGAAGTTTACATTTTCAGCGTGCGGTAATTGTTGGAGTGAGTAACACCAAAACTAACACAACAAACCACTATTGTCACATGAACAATACTTCGAAGTTTTGTAACTGTCATGTATGTTGAGCGAACATCATTATATTAACAAAATAAGGACTGTTCTTTCAGCTATTTTAAAGGTGTCTAATACATAAAGATAACGATAAGATATCGACTGTTGTAGCGATGCGAGAGCCAAAGAAAAACTTACTCTACCGAAAAGAGTGTATCCCTTTTAAAGAAAATAAATATGCTCACTTGGTAAAGATGAGAAAAGGTATAGAAAGTCAAGGAATCAATGAATTTAGTCTGTTTGTGTGAATGATAGTATGAGGACCAAAAACTTAATGTCAATTAGCACTTTGGTGTAAGATAATCAGGAGAAATGAGTACATGGAAAACATTTTCACTAAATGTAAGAGAAGATACTACAATAGCGCTTCTCGTGAATGCAGCGACTCATTTGGTGGAATTTGGAGAATATTTTATAACGCGGTTTCAGGATATGTCGTGCATGGCTACGTCACAACATCGCTTCCCGTTAGATCAGCGAAATTAAGCGGCGTTAGATCTGTTCAGTAGTTGCATGGGTGACCATTCTTTGCGTTCAGATATGTAATGACCCTTAGATGATACCGATCGCACGTAAAGCTGTAGGTCCCCTTCGTCATTGACCTTTGCTGTTAGGAAGTTAATTAAACACAAAACATTATTAACGATACCGACATAGGGTGTTCACTGCGATTTGTATGTAGGTGAATAGGTGTGTACGAGCCAGGGTTGTGGAGTCGGTCCAAAATTTTCCGACTCCGACTCCACACATTGTAAAAATTCGACTCCGACTCCGACTCCACAACCCTGGTACGAGCGGTAACTCGCTATCGCCCTCCGCGCAGGTAGCAGTATATGTCACAGCTAGCTGTATATTCTGATACGGTTTAAAATTGAATGGATAATAATAATAATTTTTTTTTCACTTTTTCATATATTTTTTTTATTGGTTCTACATTTAAAATTATATTATATGAGGTCCTCAAAGGAAGAAGTGGCTAAGCGACAAAAGTAAAAAAAAAGCCATTACCCCCATTACCCTCCCTCTCCCCATCACCCCCCACCCCCAAACACAAAATTAAAAAACGCCATTACCCCACCCCTCTCCTCATTACCCCCACCCCACTCCCCCAATTGCTTCACATCCGAGTGAGTATCAAGATTTGTGAAGCTTAAGATTTTCATGGCTGTGTTCTTTTCTATAGTTTTATTGACCTTGTAATAGATATAAATAGCTCGTGCTAGGCCGCGGAGTGACCTAGGACCGGGAAACTTGACAGAGCACATCGGCAGCTCATGGGCTATCAGTTGGTGGTGGTTGCAGAATTTTTCCGATGTGCCGTTTAGTCTGTGCACGGTTCCGAAGAAAGCGAACAGACACACAGACACATTTTAGCTCAATCTATATATTATAATAAGAGAGCTGTCCGTCTGTCTGTCTGTCCGTCCGTCACACTTTCAGAAATTGTGAGAAAAAATTGTGAGAAAAAAATTCAGAAATTGTAAAAAAAATTCAGAAATTGTATTACGGGCGGCAATGTGAAGCTCAAGATTTTCATGACTGTGTTCTTTTCTGTAGTTTAGCAATGGGGGAAGGGTGGGGTGGGGGTAATGGGGATGGGTGGGGTAATGGGGAGGGGTGGGGTAATGGGGGAGGGGGTTAGCCCCAAGTTGTATGAATGGGGGTGAGGAAGTTTTGGGAGATACCAGATTCAGAAATGTTGACACAATGTGAAGCTCAAAATTTTCACGGCTGGGTTCTTTTTTTGTAGTTTAGCCTGTCTAACCGTCAGCGAAGCGGTGGGAACTGTACTAGAAAGAGAGCTGTCCGTTCTGTCTGTCCGTCACACTTTCAGAAATTGTGAGAAAAAATTGTGAGAAAAAAATTCAGAAATTGTATTATGGGCGGAAATGTGAAGCTCAAGATTTTCATGACTGTGTTCTTTTCTGTAGTTTAGCCTGTCTGTTTGTCTGTTTGTGAAATTTATCCCGGGCAGTAATGGGGGAAGGGTGGGGGTGGGGGTAATGGGGAGGGGTGGGGGTAATGGGGAGGGGGTAGCCCCCAAGTTGCATGAATGGGGGTGAGGAAGTTTTGGGAGATACCAGATTCAGAAATGTTGACACAATGTGAAGCTCAACATTTTCACGGCTGCGTTCTTTTCTGTAGTTTAGCCTGTCTAACCGTCAGCGAAGCGATGGGAACTGTACTAGTAGTTATAATGTTATAATGTTTCAGACCAACAAAGACCCTAGGATCCACTCATGGCTGGTCTACCTAACTGTGTTCGTAATTGTGTATTGTGCATGTCCTCCGTGGTGGCGGAGGGGACCTACAATTTTACGTGGGTTCCGAACGACAGGGAACATAATAGGATGTGTGTATAGGATGTGTGTATGTGGGTGCGTGGGTGGGTATGTGGGGGTCTTATCTCACTGGAGTGCAGTCTGGTTATTATTACCACGGTTTATATGAGGGACTTAAAATTATACGTGTGGCGACAGAGACGCTTTCGGATACTTTCGCGATTTCCATTTGACAATGGGCACGCTGTTCCATCGACACAACCACGACCAAGATAACATCACATCGCGAGAATCACTGAAGGCATTCCCTTTGCCCTGAACGTCACACCTCGACCTCGTTATAAAGGACTCTCGAGCACGACGCCTCAATCGCATCTCACCTCGTTCTCCAGTGACACGAGAGATCTCACCATGTAATAACGTATAACAGGCCCCATTGGCCTGGTGTCTTTCACTAACTTTATATAAAGACTTTCATTATCTCGCGCGTATTATAATATTGAAGTCATTAATCAAGTGCACATTTATAACATTTCAATACAACTTTCATTCAAACAACTGCAACGTTTATTTGTTTCACTTAAAACTCATTATTTGTTTAATAAAGGAAGAAAACTTACTCTATTAATAACATTATTTGGTCTGAAAAGATAATGGTGACCCCAGCTTTAAGCAATTATAATCAGAATCATTAACATTTAACAACTTAACCTAATAAATAACTTAATTAACATTACTAGTGCCAACGAGGTACTACTATACTATCTATGCATGAATAAAGAAATGTATGAAGGGAAATAAATAAATAAATAAATAAATAAATAAATAAATAAATATATATATATATATATATATATATTATATAATATATATATATATATATATATATATTGATGGAAAAACTCAATGATACTTGCAGTAATAAAGACAGGAAAACTAAATTGGATTATAAAGAGGTATACTGCAGAAATATTGAAATCGTAAACAAAATGAGGAAAAAGGTAAGGTATTCAAATTTTTTCGAATTTTCTTCTGGGTTTAGTTTTCTTTTTTTTAGGGGGGGTGAGGTGGAAGGTTATTTTACATTACGACGAAGTCTTCTTTAAAATTCTATTTCGTTTGAGTTTACAAATACAGTGTTTTTTGGTGTTGAATCTACACACACACACACACACACGTGTGTGGGTGTGTATATATATATATAAAATTATATATATATACAATAATATTTTAAACTAAATACAGGCCTGTATGCAGACCGTTTGCGATTGCGAAAAATTGTGGTTTTTGGTCCAGTTTGTGTAGAGTAAGCCTGAGGTAGTACGAGTATACCTAATTGATACAAATAAATTTGTTTGGTTTAGGGAGGAAACACAAACTTGCGGTGCATCTTGCTTCTGAAGAATAATGTACCAGGACTGATAATAACTGGGGGTGTCTGCAATACAAACTAACAAAAATTGCAATAAATTGAATATGGATGGGGATGTTCCTTTGACGAGACTAACGCAAAACATTCTTTTTTCAGTGGTGATGATGAACCACGTACGTATGGTAACGCTGCTGCGAGCTGCTCGTACTCTTCACACTTCCACGACCCTCAGTCCGACATCTTACCACTAAACCATCCACGAAGCCAAGAAACTTCTTTTCAAATTTAACTTTTCAGCGGAACTCATTTTATTCTGAGCCTTTGAAGAAAATGCACAAGTTACGTTTCACTGAATTTGTATGATAGAAAATCACAATCCTTTTATATATATATATATATATATATATATATATATATATATATATATATATATATATATATATATATATATATATAAAACGTAGGTTTTGCTTTCGGCCGAATTGTTCATTCTGACGAAGGTAAAGCTTGTCACTCTACCTTAGACCTACAGTTTAACGTGGAATCCGAATCATGCCCCACCAGCAGCCCAGCGTCTTAGACAATCGGCTACCAGGGTACCCATTTATCTCCCAACCACTTTCTTGTGTGGAAGGATGAACAGATGGGTTTTGCTATGCGCCGCCTGCCGTCACCAGGTCTCGATCCTGGGGCCGATGGATTCGTAGTCAGCGACGCTAACTACTACACCACCATTTTATATATATATATATATATAATATATATATAATAATATATATATACCTTATGAACCTTATGTTGTTTCGTGCGTTGGTCTCTCTTCACACGGAGGTCAAGCTGGTGGCCCCGCCTCTCTCTCTCTCTCTCTCTCTCTCTCTCTTCTCTCTCTCTCTCTCTCTCTCTCTCTCTCTATATATATATATATATATATATAAAAATATATATATATATATATATATATATATATATATATATATATATATATATATATATATATATATATATAATTTTATACGAAGTGCTGGAAACACGGCTCTCGTAAACTGACTAAACATCTTATGTCAGACTTCATTTTCATGCAACATGGAGCACCACTGATTTTCTGCGGGCAAATTGCGCAGCCATATATGAACTCAACGTTTGGCCACCCAAACACCCCAGATTTAAATCTCGTTCGTTATTCGGTTTGAGAAAACATGCAGGAAATGGTGCACCGTGGGATCAGAATGAACAATGCGCAAGAACTGAAGGAAAGGGGATAGCAACATGCTTGCCAAATGAACGCTAAATTCAAGATACAATTCCCAGTGAACCATGGAGCTATACAAGATATTGTTGAAGATGGAGGTTGATATACTGAATCCAACCACAACTAATAACCGCCCCCAGCAAATCGCTCGACTGCAAACCGAAAGAGGAGCAACTTTTTCTATAATAAATCGGTAGCGACAGAGAACTTTTTGCTTGAGAAAATTTTCAATACGTCGCATTTATTCTGCATTTTTTTTTTTTTTTTATAAATAGTTAACCAATTTCGGGCCAATTAAATTATCCATTCAACTGTGTATAGCGAGGTTTTTTTTTCCTTTTAGCTATAAAGTTATAAGCAGTGAAAACTTGGGCAAGATTTTTTGTCACCATATATATATATATATATTATATATATATATATATATATATATATGAATACAATGCATTTATCAAGTGTTTTATGAGACAAATTGATTAAGAAACGTAACATGCCGATCCTGCCGTTCAAAGTGTCCACATCTATTTTTATATTATTTCCCTGTGTTGGAAAGATTGATACAGTATATCACCACTCTATTTGATTACTGTGTGCACAGGCTCGAATTTACATCACTGTAGAAAAATCGTTCCTTCAGCCACAGCCGTTATGAAGTCTACAAAGCCTACAAATATGTAGTCAGTCCACGCTCGCATTATACTATGCAAATAATTTCATACAAAAGAATTGGAACAATAACATTTACTTTAAGTTCAGGAGGAACTTAAATTTTAAATGGAACTTCACAAATTATATCATATAACGAACCGGCTTTGGATGTGACGCTCAAAATTTTGATGGTTATGGTATTTTGTAAATATACAGATCGACTGGCTTTTTCTCCACTTAAACGTATGGAATTCTGTACAAGCGTGGTCTGACTAGATGTCGGTAGGCTCTGGTACAACTACCCAACTTTTCGACAGACGAGTGGAATTTCATCAATCTGCATCTATTCTTGTCCATTTGAAATATATGATAAGCAGACTGAGGACTGAGAAGCGATATATATATATAGTAAACCCTCGTCCAACGCGGGGGTTAGGTTCTTCGAGAACGGCGCGTGAGGTAAATCCGCGTTGGACAAACTTAATACCTGATAGGATAAATGGGGATACGTGAACGCGGCCGCGTAAAGTCTCCCATTAATACTTCGATACGTAGATTTTTTATTCACACATATATGAATTTCCCTACCTATATTCTATATGAACTAAGAACATAATAAAATTATAATCATAAATATTTACATATGATAACTAAAAATAGCACGTATCTTTTCTTCACACTTTCGGATGGTGCGTAGCGTATGGTAGACTCATTCACGTGATACTCGCGGCCAAGTGATGTTATGCTCATACCACCACGCAACTTATCTAGAATCTTTATTTTTTTCGGCTAATGTCATAACCTTACGACTTTTCTTCTCTTTACTATCACTCGCAGATGCTTTACGTTTTGGTGCCATACTGCTGTCTAAGGGTAATAGCAAAACAACGGCAAAATATGACAAAAACAATCCAACACAACTTCACTGAACTTAACGCGTTAGCGGGACTGAGACAAAGGGTGATGCGAGGGGTGACGCGAGAGGGAGGGAGATGCGGGAGTGTTGGAGAGTGTAGGAGAGAACACTAGACCGCGCATTAGCACGCGTACAGTACTACTGTATTAGAGCGTGTTTGACGGACCGTGTATAATCAAATTTTCTGCTTTCGGCAAATAATCGTTCGATTTATTTTTCCGTGTATAAGCAAATTCGTGCTGGACAAACACGCGTTGGACGAGGGTTTACTGTATATCTGGAATAACATACACGAGCACGCGTGGTTTTTGTATAATGCAAAATTGCCCCCATCAGGATTCGAACCTTAGACCTCTTGAGTAGGAGTCCTAGTGGGGGAATTATGTATTATACAAAACCCATGCGTATAATACATCTATGGGACACCAATGTTACACCAGAGAGATTTGAATTATACTCGTATGTTGCCATTTCCTCGAGTTGGGTGGTGGGTTAACACGTAAAACACATCTGAACACGAAAAGCGTCAAGACGTATTTCCTCGATTGTTAAAACGTATGACAGGTTGTGTTAACTTTTACCTCGTCGTAGTGTGGTGGTAACAATAGCGACTCTTTCTCAAGAGGTCCTGTGTTCGAATCCTGTTGTTATATACATATATAGTACCCTATGGTGGCTTTGAACGACGATTCAGGATCGATCTGCGGTCGACCCCTCTGTAGCATCCAGCCTCGTTTGAAGGATTTGGTGGAGGAGAGAATTGGTTTCCGTTCTTCTCCTGTCCTCGTATCCAGCCACACATGGCTAGGCAGGGACTTTGCACAAGAATCTGTCCAGCTGCCTCTTGAAATTATTCAGGTTGATGTACTGGAAGTTCCTCAGTTCTTTTGGCAACACGTTGAAGAGTTTTCGATTATGCATTCTGGGGGTATTTTCCATCCTCTTTTTCATGACCCCCTGTCCCACCGCAGTTAGGACAGTACAGAATTTGCCTCTTCTATACATAGAAATATTATCTTCTGTTGTCTCAAATCATTTAAAAAGAAGTTTTGAAAACCACTTCATCTATCTAAAGAAGTTACGTATCATTAAAAGAAATTATTATATCATCTGCCAAGAAGCTTTGATACCCAAAAGAAGGAAAAACTTCTTTTGGAATGCACCCTTAAAAAGAAACAAGAAGTTCTAAATTTAGAAGACTTATTTTGAGTATTCTCTCATTTTCTATTTCATTTAATACTGGAACGCATCGGTCGAGTATTTTCCATGTTGTGTGTCGCTCACGTCTTTTTTTCAATGAGTCCAGTTTCAGGAAGTGAAGCCGAGACGAGTAGTCCTAACCTTTTGTTTCCTCTATCTTAGATGTAAAAGTCCTTTGTATGGCTTCTGTGGTTGCATTGTCTCGTTTTCTGTATGAGCTTGTGAGTACTGAGCAATACTCAATTATTTTATTGGTAGGACCAAACTCTTCCACAATTTTAGCATTATGCTTGTTTTTTTCTTTTCTGCTGTGGATATATTCTACAAAAATCTACAAGTGGTCGGCAGGGCCGCCGAGAGGGCGGGGAAACCGGATTATATCCTCGGAGCTCGGAAAGAGGAGGGATAAAATCTAAAAATATTAATAAAGCAATTGATTAAATAACAGTGAGGAAATATAATTATAATTAATGAACATATATTTTATAGAGATTATCATACTGTATGGTTTGAATAATGACTTGGACATATAATCAGTTTACTTGTTATGTACACAAAAAACATTCATAATAAAATACTGAGTAAACAGGGGGGCCCCATATACCAATCCTTCCCCGGGGCCCGTGGCAGCGATTGCTAGCCCTGATGGTCGGAAGACAACAATATGAAATTTGACACTGAGAAATTTCAACTGTTAAAGTATGGAAAAAGGGAGGACCTAAAATCCATGAAATACTATAACCCAAATGGACAGGAAATTCAGAGAAATTCTAAAGCAAAAGATTTAGTTGTAATGACCGATGATGCGAAATTTGAAACACAAAATAAGATAGCAGTAAACAGTTCAAAAAGAATAACTGGGCAAATACTGAGAACCTTTAAACGAAGGGATAAGAATATAATTCCTCTATTGAAAAAAACACTCACCCAAGTTGGAATACTGCTCGGTCCTAACATCCCCATATAGAAGAAGATATTAGCCAGCTAGAAGGGAATCAGAAAGGCTTCACAGCCAAGATCAATGGATGCAAAGAACTAAATGAAAGGTTACGTGAATTTACCCTATATTCACTGGAAAGAAGAGAACGGTACACCATGATTTACACTTGGAAAATAATGGAGAAACTAGCCCCTAATCTTACTCTGAACCCTAACCCCCAAAACAACAGTGAACCCTAACCCACAAAACAACAGTGGAAAGTAGAAAAGGAAGAATGTGTCGTGCTCCCAAATTAAAGGCGAGACAGGAAACATCCTCAACCCTGAAGGAGAAGAGTTTTGTTGTGAGAGGACCAAGACTGTTTAACCAGCTGCCCAAGGAACTAAGGAACACGAGTGGTGTTGCGGTGGACATCTTCAAAAGAAGATTAGACGCCTGGCTCAGAACAATTCCGATGAGCTGGGCGTACCTGGCTATGTGAAGTGGAGAGTACAAGAAACCAACTTACTACTTCACCAGGCCAACTCGAGAGGAGGGGCGACAAGTTTGACCTTCGTGAAATGAGGAATCATTGCACGGAACATTTGAAAGGTTGAAAGGTATATATATGCGCCTCGGTGGTGTAGTGGTTGGCGTCGCTAACTACGAATCCATCGGCCCCGGATCGAGACCCGGTGACAGCAGGCGGCAAGTAGCAAAACCCAGCTGTTCATCCTTCCACACAATAAAGAAATTGGTTGGTAGATAAATGGGTACCCTGGGTAGCCTAGTGATTAAGACGCTGGGCTGCTGGTGGGGCGTGGTTCAGATTCCACGTTGAACTATAGGTCTAAGTTGGAGCGACAAGCTTTGACCTTCGTCAGAATGAACAATTCGGGCGGAAGCAAAACCAAGATTTTTTATATATATATATATATATATATATATATATGTGTGTGTGTGTGTGTGTGTGGAGCCTATCAGCCCTGCAGCCTGGCACCATAGTCTAATGTAATTACCAAGTCTTATCATAAAGGTTCATTTCATTCATAAACGTTCATACAAAAAATTTACTCGCAGCGCCCTCCCATGCGAGCTTTACAAATTACAAATTTCATTCAACAGTGTTAAGGAGAAAATCGAGATGGGCAGACGCGCGTTTGGAATGGTTGGTAATTTTAGCTCAGGAATTTGTTACATATTGTGCTTTTTACGGTTGTAATAATATACAGATCAGAGGAAACAAGAACAATATAACTTTTCATTACTTTCCGGAATATAAAAAGCTGAGTAGAGTGTGGTAATTTTAAAGATAAGCGTGAGTTGCAGGTTATCATATATTCATTTCAGTATGACACTTCATGAATGAGATGAGGAGACTTGGTAATATGTTAGACTATGCTGGCACTATTTCGGAACTTGGAGAAGGCACCCCAGGAGGTGAGAGAGGCAGTGAGGGGCGCATAGGGAAAAATAAATATTACAACATTACAGTTTACGATATTACAGTAACTTTTTAACGGAACATACTTATTTTTCTGTGTAGATTGGCCTTTAAGTTTTTGGCTTTACTGGGCTCACATATTAATTATACGATAAGAGCATGTTATATATAGGTAATTACGATTTGATGGTACAATTATTATGATTAATTATAAAACAAACGTCTTATTACGATATTGAAATATATACATATAATTAATGAAATATATAAATATAATTGATAATAATTATGTTAAGATTACATATAAAATAACAGTTATGTAGGGTAATTTTTTAGGACATACAAGCTAACTTGTAATTGATATGATAAACGAATTCTGTTAACAGTATACATTAAATACATTAAAGTCGAGTGGCGTCAAATCCGGCGATTTTGGGAGGCAAGTGATTAAGCGATTGGGCTCCCACTCGGGTGAAAGCTTGCCTCATAAGTTAAAAGAATGAGATTCAGAAAGTTCTGCGCCTAAGTTTTTGCGACACAGAAGTAGCAAAGTCCACAAACTCCGGCCAATTTGAACAGAAGTAAATATCACTGGCCTAGATTAATCACTACTCAGATTTTGTTAATCAAAGATGACAGAAAGCGAACAAGTACACAGTTAAAAATTATATTTAATTTCTGGCACAAGTTGGAGTTTATAAATGTGTAGACGAAGCGCGTTTATACAGAACTTTGTGAGCTGTTGAATTAGGAATGGCCACTTCGCTGCTTCGTTGTGGAATCGACTTTTTGGGAGGGAGGGGGAGATACGCCAAAAATAGTTATCTTATGCGCTCGACATCACCTGACGTGCGTGGTCTAACATGATTTGCTTGGCAAGACACTCCCAATTTCCTTGAACTGATTATGCCACTCTGTGATTGTTTTATCAGTTGGAGGTTCCTTCCAATACACACTCCGAAATTTACGTTGAACTGTGATAAAGGACTTAAATTCAATTACAGACAGCACGCATGAATGAATTTGAACTGTCTTCATCATAATAAAATAAGATAAAAGTAAGTGTTATATACATGAGTTTATTATCTAGGTAAAACTAAAACAAAATAACAATTGAAAAAAATAATACTGTGTGTATATATATTTATAGCTAATTTAGTTTATTTTTATTTGATGTCATTCATCCTTGCTTTTGTGATTGGTTATCAATTTTTTTGCGCTCTACCTAATGACTGTTTGCAACCCCCCCTGCTCCACTAGTTTGGAATAAATGGATATCAGAAGGCAAAAAAAGGTTTACAAGTAAATATAAGGTCTGAAAATAAGAAATAAGCTTTAAAAATAAGGAAAAGGGGAAATAGAGTGAAAAAAAATATTTATAAAGCTTTGAGAAAAGAAACTCTCCTTGCGGGAGTTACTTGTAATCATATCTTTAAATGAGTTTAAAAATATATTTTGAGAGCAAAATGCTCGATAATCACATTCTTTAAGAAAGTATATTTTTTATATATTTTTTCTTCTCTTTCTTTCAAGTGTGGGTGAAAAGCTGGTTTAGTAATACTACTGTATATAAGCCGCTTACTGATTAGCTCATTTTTGGAGGAAAATGTAGTAGGAGGCGCTGGCCGGGTCTGAACTCGGAGCACTGGGATTTCTCAGATGATAGCTCATATATAGAGATGGAAAGTTTGATAGGCGGAATTCCCGGAGTAAAAAACCCTGAACAGACATTCTCATTTCCACTAGTTACTGTACACCGGCTTACAGTGTATGAGATTGTATGCTCGCTCATAGTTATTATGAATCAGTAAATTAAATTTTCAATTAGATATATACAATATCTGTAAACTGTAATGCAATACGTAACATTTCGAATTACTGTATTCATTACTGCTTCATAACCTTTGTCTCAAATTTTATATGGATGGACTTTTGAGTAACTATAGAGGAATATTAATTTTAAAGGGTTCATTTTAATAATAATAATAATAATAATAATAATAATAATAATAAATAATATTATTATTATTATTATTATAAACAAATATAGCAGACAACAGGATGCATATTCACATAGTTTGAGTTTCGGAAGTTCCCTTGTTGGTAATTGGGTGGGTCCCTTTGTAAATGAAGAGATAAATACTGTATATTCGTAACTTTAATCTATTTTCTGCTTAATAGAAAAGTTAAATATAAAACAGTTTTGTTTGAACATATAAACAATTTGGATGAATGACGTAATGAAATGAGAGGAAGGGAGGGGGATTTGATCATTTTCTAAAGTTATTATTATTAAATAAAATAAATGCATGCTCTCCCGCCACCCCCAAAAAAACCCGCAGGGGTCTACAGTCAACATTAGTTGTATGTAACGCCATAGTACTGCAATTTAACCACCTATTTTATAATTTCGGGTGTTGAGTAGGTTAATTATTAGTTGGTGAACCAAATAAGTGCGTATATACGAGGGGCGGTCAGAAAATAAGTTTACACGGCGTATAATTTCGTAACTAAAGGACCTACATTGATTATGTTTGTATTAGGTGAATTCGTTAACCATTGTTGGCAAGACTGCACGTCGATTCGGCTGCCATCTACCGTACATTGGTGATATGAGTCAGTTAAACATGGCGGCTCGACTGGAACAGTGCCCTGCCCTACGGAGCAGTCCAGGACGTTTACGCTTAATGGCCGCTCGTAAACGTTCCAGTGTTCAACAATATGCAGCTGCAGTGATTATTGTGCCTTTTTGCATGAAGTCCGCGAGCAAAACGCCTTTGTGGTCCCAAAACACGGTAACCATCACTTTGCCAACGGACCTCACAATCTTGAACTTCTTTGGTCGCGGGGACCCAGGGTGTTTCCATTCCATACTGGCACGTTTTGTTTCCGGAGTACGGTGATGAACCCGTGTCTCGTCTCCTGTGACAATGCGCTCGAGAAATTCTTGACCACTGACAGACTCGGAATATTGTTGCAGAAATGACAGGGCACTGTTCCAGTCGAGCCGCCATGATCAACTGACTCGTATAACCAATGTATGGTAGATGGAAACCGAATCGACGTGCAGTGTTGCCAACAATGATTAAATAATTCACCTGATACAAACATAATCAATGTAGGTCCTTTAGTTATGAATTTATACGCCATGTAAACTTATTTTCTAACCGCCCCTTGTACATATATATATATATATATATATATATATATATATATATTAATATATATATATATATAGGGCGTCCCAAAAAAATGTATACACACTTTAAATACTTATAAAGGCAGTGTTTATTAAAATACATTTCATTTTCAAAATGTAATAGAATCTACAGACATTATTTAATTGTTTTGTCAACGCCTGTTTTCAAACTGACGTCTGTTCTGGTCCAGGCACTGCTGATAACGCGAAGCAATGGAATCGCAAACATCACGAAACATTTCGTTTGGTATTTGTGTGCATTCTCGTTCAATGGCTGCTCTCAATTCAGCGACTGTTGCAGGTTTTATAGCGTAGACTTTGTCTTTTAAGTATCCCCATAAAAAAAAGTCTAGTGGTGTGAGGTCTGGTGAACGCGGAGGGTATTCTACGAAACCCCTTCGTCCAATCCACATCCACATCGTGCCAAGTACCACTCGCAATACTCCACTCTTCGGTCCGGATCATCATCATCATCTTCATTAATAGCATGGACTAATCTTGGAATGTAACTTTTCCATTGACAGCGCTTCAAAATGCGTTGGACAGACGATTCTGAAATTCCTACCTCACGACTCGCTTGCCGCACAGATTTTCTTGGACTTTGGTGATACGTTTCCAGTACTCTTTCTTGCTTTGTGGGGCTTGTCGATGTCCGTGGTCTTCCGGAACGCTTCTTGTGGACATTCTGAACAGTTCCATCGGCTTCAAACTTATCTCTAATTCGAGTGATGGTAAGTCGCGTTGGTGGATCTGTTTGAAACTCCCTCCTAAACTGTCTTTGCACTTCAACTGCGTTTTCACACTTCCAGTAGCATTTTAGAATGAATTTCCTTTGTTCAAAGCTTAGTCTGACTGCCATTATTAATTCTAATGGGTTTAACTTGGAAAGAAAGAAACATCAATTGAGCTATCAGCTGTTAAAGTGTGTATACATTTTTTGGGACGCCCTATATATATATATATATATATATATATATATATATATATATATATATATATATATATATATATATATATAAATCACTTGCTTTAAATTAATGTTTACTAACTTTCCTATACCTCTTATTTCAACACTTTTTCCATCAGTAACAGCTAACGGAAGAATTCTTACATCTGAAAAGCAGAAAAAGTGTTAGGTGGGACTATATATATACACACACACGTATATATATATATATATATATATATATATATATATATATATATATATATCCCCGCAAGGGGGTTCTAAGCTCGTGCTCTTGAGTGCTCTTTGTGCTCATTTGTACGTGCTTGTTCCTGGAGGTTTCACGTGCGCCCTCCCGGCCCTAGCACCCAAGGATGATGGGGCTTGACCCTGCAGTCCTTGTCATCCTTGGTCTTTTTCCACTTTGACTGTCCCCTCCACCCTTTCTTTTTCCTCTGTCTTTCCTCTCACTTTTTCTTTGTTTTTCCGGCTGAGATATGCCCTTTTAAATAGAGGCGAATCGGTTCTTCCCGAACTTTAAAAAAAAAAAAATATATATATATAATATATATATATTATACTGTGTATATATATATATATAGATATATATATATAGTCGTACATAACAGCTTTTCTACTTTTTTTCAAGAGGAATGTTTTGTAAGATAGCTAAATGTAAGCATGGTATATAGGTGTGTTTAATTGACTCTGAGACTTCCTTTTACACTTATTTCTACTTTCCTCAGAGGTTAAACTATACGTAAAAATGTATCGTGTAAATTTTCTGTATATATACTGTATATATATATATATATATATATAATCTTATTAATGTTACTTTTAAACTGAGGCCTATAAATTATACCTTATCTGCTTGAATCCTGAAGGAAAACTATAAAGCTTTAATTAAAATTTGAATTATTTTCCTTGTGGATCCTTGCCAAAATGTCTTCTATGTGAAGTTCCAGGTTCGTTATTATTATTGTAAATTATTATTATTATTATTATTATTATTATTATAGTCGTGGTAGTAGTATGGTGGTAAATAGAATTCCTTTAATGCAATTATTAAGTATGTATAGACTATATATATATATATTTTTTTTTTCATTTTGAGAAAGTCAAAATAAATAAATAGCGCTAAAATTAAATTTATTGTTGTTGTTCATTCGTACAATAAATTAACGTTTGCCAACAAAAAACAAAAAAAAGAAGACAAAAGATCTGCCAAGTGTCAGATTCGATTGAAGATAGAGCAAGTTGAAGACCAAACGAAGCGCCACGGAACAACACCCAAATTCACTGAATTTCCTGATCGTCAAACGGGGCCACCTTAAACTGGAATTCTGATACAAGATGGATACAGTAACCAGCGAGAGAGGCTTTCACTATACACTTGACTATACACTGTAATAGATTACGGTTACCGAAAAACGCATTAGTTACTGTTATAAGTTAAAGAGCTAATAAAATGCACTAAAAATACTAAATATACGAGGCGATAAAAGTTTAAAGATGGCTTATTTCCTTTGGAAAAAAACTTCGCAATTTACAAAGATTAAAAACTTTGTTCTCTCTCTCTCTCTCTCTCTCTCTCTCTCTCTCTCAAGCACACGCACACGCACGCGCACGCACACACACACACACAAAAACGAAATTCATTAATGAAAAAGCAAAAAAAAGTCACGCGAATCGGATCAAATGTTCTAAAAAAATTCTCAAAACTGGAAACAGATATACGAAGAGGTTAATTAACTCGGCTATTAAAGCCTTCGTTAAAGCAAAGAATAAGAGCTGATGATATCGAACTTCGAACGTATATAACTGGGAGCTGAAAGGGGGGGGGGGGGGGAGAAAAAAAAGAAGGTAGTAAGCTGGTGTTTCTCGTTGCTATTCCACTTACAAACATGTTATTTACATGTTGGTTCAGTGTTACGGACAAAATATAATTAGACACGCATTGTTAAAAGGTAATATGTGTAGTATAAACTGACACAAATTTGTGTGTGTATATATATATATATATATATATATATATATACACATAAAATCGTTATCTTAGCTAGCCAGTACAATTTTTCTTCAAAAAGTATAGCATAAACTTTAGTGATAACATTCAATAGATGAGACACGTTATTTAATGAATTCTATTTACGCTAACTTTCCTTAAAATTACTTTCGTATATTTAACCGTTTCACTGTTACTCCTCTTAATTGCTCCAGACACTCATATTGTATATATATATATATATATATATATATATATATATAAGGTGCCTCGGTGGTGTAGCGGTTAGCGTCACTGACTACGAATCCATCGGCCCCGGGATCGAGACCCGGTGACGGCAGCCGGCGCGCAGCAAAACCCAGCTGTTCATCTTTCCACACAATAAAGAAAGTGGTTGATAGATAAATGGATGGCCTAGTGGTTAAGACACTGGGCTGATGGTGGGCGTGGTTCGGATTTCACGTTAAACTGTAGGTCTAAGGTGCAGTGAAAAAGCTTGACCTTCAACAATTCGGGCGGAAGCTAACCAAAGGTATGTGTGTGTGTATATATATAAGCGCCTCGGTGGTGTAGTGGTTAGCATCGCTGACTACGAATCCATCGGCCCCGGGTTCGATTCCCGGTGACGGCAGGGGGCGCGCAGCTAACCCAGCTGCTCTTCCTTCTACACAATAAAAATTGGTTGGTAGATAAATGGGTAGCCAAGTGGTTAAATCGCTGGGCTGCTGATCGGGAGGTTGTGAGATCGAGTCCGGGCGAGGACTTTTTAGTTCTGACCGCCCGTGGTGGGTCGTGATTCGGATTCCACATTAAGCTGTAGGTCTAAGGTGGCGCAACAAGTTTCCTTCGTCAGAATGAACAATTCGGGCTGAAGCAAAACCAAAGTTAACCATTGTTTTATATATACTCGTGTATATATATACTCAAATAGTGAAGAAGTTTTTGAACGACAGTTCAGGATCGAACTACAGTAAGTCAATCCCTCTGCAGCATCCAGTCTCATTTGCGGGATTTCATGGAGGAGGGAATTGGTTTCCGTTCTCCTCTTGCCCTCGTAGCCAGTCACGCAGGGACTTTCCACAAGAACATGTCCAGCTGGTTCTTGAAATTATTCATGTTGGTGTGGCGGAGGATCCTCAGTTCTTTGGGGAGGACAATGAAGAGTTTCGGGCTTCATATTTCAAGTATAATTGTATTTAATTTCTAAGGTTAGGGGCAAAACCCTCAAGTATTTTTCATATGTATATTATTGTGTACAGCTCGCGTCTTCTTTCCAAAGAGTAGAGTTTCAGGGATTGTAGTCGGGACCAGGAGTCTTCATCTTTCGTATCCTCTATCTTAGCCTGCAGCGCTGTCCAACTGGCGGCCCGCGGAATGAAATTTTGCCAAATTTCATTTCTGAATTTTCTTCCCTATTTTGTCATTTCTAGTAGGTAGAACAACATTCAGCGGGTTCCTAAGTCGTATTAACCAAAGGTGGGCAGTTGCGCCGCAAAAAGTTGCGGCGCAACATTTTTGGTTGCGCTTGCGCTTGCGGCGCAACTTTTTGAAAAGGATTGCGCTTGCGCGTGCGGCGCAACTATTTCAGCAGAGTTGCGGTTGCGGTTGCGGCGCTACAAAAATCGTTGCGCGTGCTCACCACTGCAGATATACGTTAAATGCAAAGGTGGGCAGTTGCGCCGCAAAAAGTTGCGGCGCAACATTTTTGGTTGCGCTTGCGCTTGCGGCGCAACTTTTTGAAAAGGGTTGCGCTTGCGCGTGCGGCGCAACTATTTCAGCAGAGTTGCGGTTGCGGTTGCGGCGCTACAAAAATCGTTGCGCGTGCCCACCACTGGTATTAACCAATGGTGTATGATTATAGGCCTACAATTTTACTTTAATAAGTGTAATTGTGGCCCACCATCTAACTCTTGTAAACATCTTGGCCCACGGCTTTATAGAAGTTGGACAGCACTGGAAGAGCGTAAAAGTCCTTTGAATAGCTTCTATGTTTGCAATGTCTCGTTTTCTGTATGGGCTTGCGAGTACTGAGCAATATTCAGTTATTGGTAGGACTAAACTCTTCCATAATTTGAACATGATGTTTGTTTTTCTGCTGCGGAAGCTCCTCCAAATGATTCCCATTACTTTTCTAACTGTTGTAATTTTAATGTTACATTACTCTCTCAATTCTGCGCCCTACGACATTATTACTCCAAGATGCCTGACCTGTGGGTTTGGTGTTATCTGTTTGGCTTGCAGAGTTTTGTACCTTTTATTCTGTAGCACCTTGTTATTACCATATCTTAGAAGTTAGAATTTTTCTTCGCCGAACTTCATATTGTTGTTTTCTGCCCACTTTAATAATGTTTCAATGTCGTTTTGTAATTTTTCTATGTCACCTTCGTTCAATATTTCCTTGCATATATTTGTGTCATCTGCGAGACACGATACTGTTATTAATATCTGCAACTATTATTATAAACAACAAGGGAGCTAATACTGTACCTTGTGGGACAGAGCTCACGACTTCTGAAACTTCGGATTTGACTCCATTTACCACCACTGTTCTTTTAGTCAAAAAATTGAATATCCATCGTCACAACTTTCCATTAATTCTTCTATTCTTAACCTCTTTTGGACCACTGGGTCGAATTTGCACCGTTTCCAATATACGCACTCACAACTTAACCCTACAAAAACTTCGGTCGTTAAGAGGTTAAGTTTGTGTGCTATAATTCCATGATCACATTTATCAAAGACTTTAACAAAACCGGTGTATATTACCTTACAATACAGTAGAATGAAAGGTCATCTGGCTTATCTTGAAGATCCAGCTCCTCGATAAAATTTCTAAACGCTCGGTGCGTTTTTGCATTTGAACGAATGAAATTCACAATTTCTAGAATACATCTATATTTTGAGCTCAACTCATTGTTTCTCGTATTTTCTCTTGATGGTCAAATAAATGTGATAATCATGATTTTCAGCCCTAAAGTGAGGCTGGTTCGGATTGAATACAATCTTTCCTTGAAGGTAGTAAGTAATTTCGTTTCTAATTACACGTCCAAAGCAATTTATAAGGTAGGAAGTACTGGTCGATAATTCTTAGGTACAAGGGGACAATATTCACATTCTTTAATGGAAGAAGAATTTGTCTGTGTCGAGTGATTTTCTCCACAGTGAGTATAGAGGCTTGGCAACACTCTCTTTACATTTCTTCAGAAACGTGACACTCCTGGTGCTGAATTTTCTCGTATTTGTGAAAGAGCCTTAATTACATCTTCTTCCAAGAACTCTAAATGTATTAATAGATTCATGTCCGAATTTGTTCTTGGCTTATTTGTATCTACTTCAAAGAATTCATCTGTATTTTTTACTTTTTTCTCGGACTTTAGGATAATAAACAGTTAAATTGCTCCTTAAGCAGTTCGCTCATTTTTTCTGGGTCATTTGTGTATTCGGTCGCCCTCATATACATATACATACATACATACATATAACATACTACCTTCACTAAATAGTTGATTATTAAATACCAACCTACAAAGCTGTATTGTATTATATTTCAACTAGATTTCTTTGTTGTTGTGATAAGCATCATCTTAGTGAAACTGATCATGATGCACATACAGTAATGTAATTTACAAAGATCGCACTCTTGGTTTTTGGTATTCATTTACGTGCCAACGTTCTTTTTATTAAAGTGCGTAGGCATATGGTCAGTTGAATCAACAAAGACAGTTTACACTGAAAACGTAAGCTTGCTTTGCTGCTGCCTCTATATGTGCTGAATGTTTCTTTAGTGGAGTGTTCAATTGCAAATGAAAATTATGGTGTTCGTCAAGGCATAAATACTGTACCGACACTCACGTCAATCAGTAAAGTTAAGCGACATTGTATCTGTAGAGTAGTTGGATGGGAGACCATTCTCTTCGTCCAACGTAAAGCTATAAGTCCCCTCTGTCATATGGCCTTAAATGTTGAGTAGGAGGTTAAAAGAAGCAATTAAATAAACAAACCCTAGCGTTTAAATACATATATATATATATATATATATATATATATATAGGCCTTCTCAGAGATCCAGAGAGGCCCGGGCCACTTCCAGCTTTTGAGGCCCATAGCTAAACCCAATTATTACTTTCATGCAAAACATTAGGCTATATTCAAACCTGAAAGTTTCTAAATTTGAGACCTCCTTAAGCTTGAGGCCCAGGCCAAATGGCCTTCCTAGCCCCCCTCTCTGATAGGCCATATATATATATATATATAATGCCCGCGGGTCCTTGCGCAGCAAAAGCCCCCAAAACAACCTTGGGGGAGACTGGGAAGAGCGGGCGCGTTACTAAAACCTTACCTGGTTCTTCCTTAATGTGTATACTAAATTTGGTGCAGATCACCCTTGCCGTCTAGACATCATCATCCCCTATATAGGCTGTATATACATACTGTGCATATACCGTATATATATAAATAAATTATACTCATATAATGAATTACTTTTGCAAGTCAACAGCGGCAAATTGTTTTAACAAATTAATATTGAAAAAGTATCCAAGTTGTAAACTCATTTCAAAGCTTCTAAGGTAAAAATTCATATTATAAGTTATAAAACCAAATAACTGCTGCAGTGCATTACATTAGTACATTAAACTGTTAACTTAGTTACATTTGTACTATATGTTTTTCTGAAAGGGTAACTAAGTTATTTTTGCATTTTACAAACACGCTCTTCATTATGTCATTTTACAATTTTTGCTTCTTCAATCTGTCATTATTTTTTATTTTTTCAAGAAATACTGAATGTGACGGTTTTACTTTTACGCTTTAAATAAAACCTTCTGAATTTAGATCTTATAACTTCTTTTTGAGGGTGCATTCTAAAAGAAGTTTTTTCTTCTTTACGGTATCAAAGTTTCTTGTCATCAGATGATATAATAACTATTTTTAATAATACGTAACTTCTTTAGATAGAAGAAATGATTTTCAAAAACTACTTTTTTTTCAGTGATTTAAGAAGTTAATATTTCTATGTATAAAAGGTTGGGGAAGTCTTTGGTTTTTGTGTAAAAATGACTAAGGTCCATAAAGCATGTGTACGATTCATGATTTTGAAGGATGAGCATTTTACCTTCAGAGAATGAAGGTAAATGTACGTTACTTTAAACTTAACATACTACGTTAAAAATGCTAAGGAAGCGGACCAAATTTACCAGTATTACTGTAGATTCAGCCTAAATCAATTATTAACAAAGAAACGCGTGTTAATTTTACAATTATCAAAGCTATTTTAAAATTTTCTATGTCAAAGCTACTTAGAATATGTGGAAGCTTCAATGATACTTTGCAACATTTACAGTAGTTGAAATTTTTATCTGGGCGTAACTCATACGAGCTTATTCCACATTTATCAACAAATCGCACCTTTCTTTCATATATCTTGTCATCTATTCTTACGCAATTTTTTCGATTCGATCATACCATCATTATCCCCTTTCCCCGCGTCTGCCCATACCAACAAAACGTGTCTCCAATTGAGCACACACATACACACACACACACACAAGACTACTCGTAACTGGGGAATGTATGGGTTCAGGTAACAAGCAGACTCATCTCGAAATCTGAGAAAGACATTAAGATCGCTGATGAAATGATGTATAAGGGAAAGGTGATAAGGGCAAAATTGAATCGAAGGAGTGAGCCTTCATCTGTTATATAAGTATCTGACACGTGTCACACGAAGTTAAATGATACACGATGATAGACAAGTTCTTAATTGCATATCGGATGTCATGAATTAGAAATTTCTCCTATTATGTGATGCAAGATCAAATAGATTTACAAATTCTCATTGTGTGATATATATATATATATATATATATATATATATATATATATATATATAAATGTGTGTGTGTGTGTGTGTGTGTGTGTCACAGCTATTGACTTCTTAGGGAAGGAAAACGAAAATGAACACGACAGCGAACATTCTTATTTATTTTCAAACGTTTCGACAACTGCTTCTGTAATCATCAGTGGTCTAGTTCTTTAGAACAGTAAAATGTAAAGTTAAACTAAGTAAAAAACGACAAATTAAGTGCCATTAATTTTAATGGAATTTAATTTGTTGTTTTTAACTTAATTTAACTTTACGCATTTTATTGTTGTAAAGAACATTTTATCGTTCTAAAAAAAATAGATCACTGTAAGTCTCCTTTACACACACACACACACACACACACACACACACACACACATATATATATATATATATATATATATATATATATATATATAATACTTTCGTCAATTTCTGATCGAAAGCTAACATTATACTGTAATTTTATACTTGTGCCCCGCAGTGAAACAACTTCATGAATACGTGGTCCTCATTCATACGGGGACTTTAGTCTTTCCGTCGCTGTTGAAGACGAAGTGACTAAATCACTTCCATTTCGTAACTTAAATATGTTGATGAAGATGCCCTTCGTCATTTATTCAAATTTAACAACGGACATACGACAATATTTTTCTCTCTTCATGAATGACAGTTCCACTGCTAACACTAACGTAAATTTAATTCTACAGGGTGTCCATAAAGTCACGCATCATAGGAAAATATTTATTTTGTTTATTTATTGATTTTGTTTTATTTATTTGTCCGAAATGATTCCACCAATCTCAAAACACGTTTGTAAACGAAAAAGCAGGTTTCTTTGAATGTTCTTCGACATATTTGGCCTGATGGAGACATAAATAAATAGACATTGCTTATGTTCCTATGATGCGTGACTTTATGGACACCCTGTATATACCCAATCCTATTTTTTTTATTTTACCACTTCAGACTTTACTTGAGTTTGGTTAGGTTAGCTTAGATTAAGTAATCTAGAATTCTCAAAGAACGAAGAAATGCATATAATCAAGTAAGCACACATTAGTGAAATTTCCTTTATGATGTTATAGGCCAATACTACACATAACTTACTTTCCATAAGTATATCTAGTATATCTACAGTATCTACAGTATATCTACAGTATCTTTATTCGATTCACAAAAGATTTTTAGCAGAAATTTTTTTAGCCAGTGATACTTTAACATTTACTTTAAGCTCACGAGCCACTTAGATCTTGAGTGCAGCTTCACAATTTCAGACTTAGTTTTTGAAAGCGAAGCTCGAAATTCTGATGGTTGTGGTACTTTTGTAAATTTATGGACTGACTGGTTGTTTTCTCGATTATACGAAAGAGTATGAAATTTCGTACAAGCGTGGTCTGGTAAAATTAGACTGCCTATGTCTAATCAATCCACGGTGACAATAAATAGGTAAAATTTTCATACAAAATGTTTTTAACACAAAATTTTAAGTCTTTGGATGTGAAGCTGAAAAATCTTGACGGCTGCGTTCTTTCGTAAATTTGCTAACCGGTTGGTTGAAATTTTATAAAAGCGTGGACTTACTGGGTATATAGGTAGATTTGGGCTTTAACACTTAAAGATAAAAATTCTGATTTAAAAGTAGAGTGTAAATAACTGACAACCTTTTTTGTCTCCTCCAATAAGTACAATGTAATGCGAGGTGTTACAATGTTACAGGCTGCACGATCTGCTTTCAATATATACGAGTAATTAAACTAGAATATGCCTCGATAGAACACGGGCAGAAAATGGTTTTCAAGGACACTTATTTGTTAGAATTTAACATTCCCATATTGCTGTTCGCACCATAACTGTGGGCTGTAAACAGAACTCTTCATTGAATTTACTTTCTCCGAACCCGTGTGAATCGATTTGCTGTAAACTGATGCAACGAAAAATCGTCACTTCCTTGTCCCAATCGAATATGCGATTGACATTTGCTTATCTCCAAGTTTATGGAAGTGCTGTTGAACATGGGCGATGTTGGCGAGCCTCGCGCGTGCATTGGGTTTTACCTGGCGAGCGAGGTTGTTTATTTGATTCGTTTTACATAGTTAATGGTCATATTGGGAGAAGAAAAACTGGGTTTTATTTCGTCTGTATCGTAAAACCGCGCAATTATATTACGAATTTTACCATGTGGAAGTACGAGATTATGAGCAATCTGTCTGTCACTTCAACTACAGTAGTATGACTGAGTTACACTCGTGAGGAGAAAAGATCTCAGAGGCCTTTTCCTCACGAGTGTAACTCATTTCCGTATTAGCCACTGCGTGTCATTCTACCTACAACAAAAAAAAAAAGGTCCCACAACAAGATATCAATTTGAACATTTGTTTTACTTCTAATGTATAACTTTTGTAAATTTAATTTAAAATAAATTTTCCTACGAGACGGGACTTATGGGACACCCTGTATACACAAAGTTCCTCTATGCATATGACATTAAATATTTTATTTACACTTCTGATTTTCATTTTCTTCTCCAAATTTTGAGGAGTAAATAAGATTTAAAACTTAAGAGATAAACTACCTAATCTGTAGTTCCTTTTTCTCGAGATGTAGCCCGTTGGGGATACTTCAATTACAGTTTATAGCTTTCCCCTCACTTGCTTTCTTGCATAGCTGCAGCATGCAACGTGTATACATCATTTCTAAAAGACTGTGTACGGTTGCAGTCTCAAAAAACCTGGAAATAGATTTTCTGGATTTCCTCAGAATATAACTTAGATATTTTTATTTTTTCATATTATATATATATATATATATATAATATATATAGTGTCCCAGAAGTTTTGGAGGGGTTTCATTTGGCTATAACTTTTTTGTTTGTAGATCAAATAAAAAAAGTTTTGTAACACTTGAAAATATATTTATTGCGATTTTAATTACAAATTTAATATCTGGTGAAAATCTTCATTTTCATTGCGTAAATCTAAAATCGCATTAGCGTACGTTATCCGACTCTGATAATCTTGTGGTTTAATTTCTTGAGCAATTTGAATTTTGTACGGGTAAAGATTGAGGTCTTCTCTTAAAATTTGATGTAAGGAACTTCTTGAAATGTTTAATTCCTGGCTGCGTCGTCGGACTGATGTGGATTTTCCTCGACGCTTTCACGAACCATCTCAACCCGAGTTGGACTTCGACTTGTCCGAGGACGCCCAGTCCGTGGTTCGTCTCCCTGACCCTTTACCATATGAAATTTAGCGACGTACCGTCGAATAGCTCGATCAGAAGGAGCAGAACGTGTGTTGAATTTTAATCGAAAAGCTCTTTGAGCGGCAACGATGGAAGAGTCGTTTGTCAAATAAAGTTCCACAAGAGCCACTCTTTGTTGCACTGTCCAGGATTTCATTTTCATTAATCGCAGCAAGGGTACTTTAATTGAAAAATAAAAATAAATAAATTAATCAAAAAAGAAAAAGTTATAGCCAAATAAAATCCCTCCAAAACTTCTGGGATACCCTGTATATATCATAAACGTTCAAAAAAATATTAACATATTAAGTTCAAGTATCAGGAAAGATTTTTGCTGTTTTAGGTTTTACCTAACCTAAATTTCGTGAAATTCCTAAGTATTTCAATAACTTCCTGAAGTCCCTGAGTGAACAGTAATTACGCAAAATTACTGAAAATTTCAGGGATTTCATGAAATCACTAGTTTCACAATTTTACTGTAACATATATACAGTACCGTGCAAAAGTCTTGGGCCACCTGGTGCTTCATCGTACAAACAGCGATATGTATTCAGTAAAATAATTTTACCGTTTGTAAACCATTCTTTGTTCCAAAACATGGACGTCAGTAATTCGAAAAACGTCCCTAGAAATAGGACGCAATTATGCCTTAACGATAGTTGAAGTAAGTATCGGGAAAGTGTTCTCGAACCTTCTATTACAACAGGAAGAACTCACTGTATTAGATTTTTATAAATGCCAATCTCTTATCTTCATTTCCTTTACGGCTAAAAGTTTTTTTTTACTGGAACACATCCTTTAAACCCCTCCCATTGCAGTTTGTCTCCTATTTTCCTGCAATTCTGCAGCAAGACAGGTATTGAATTTCCGTCCGTCTGTCACCTTGTGATCGAATTCTCAGGCGTTTTCAACACCAGATTGCGCCCGAGAGATCCGATAGTCTTTGCACATTCTACTCACATCAACAGTGGTGCCAATTTCATTGTAGCTATATTTTTGTTAATTTTTAAACACCTGTTTAAAAACTTTACGTGTTTACGCTAATTTCGCATTCGCTATAGCTCTCTTTCTATAATGTTATTAGAGTGTGCTTTACCGTATGAGAAAAAGTGCACTTTCCAATCTTATTTCATACTTGGTGGTGGAAAAGTACATTATACTGAAGTTCACCACTAAGGTAACTGGACCCAGTGTTTCGTACAGTAAAATATTGGTTTTTACAAACATTTAAAGCTTTGCCTTCATACTTTTCCCAAAGAATATTGATGAGTTTATGGAAAACCATCTGAGTGTGGACTTAACACGCGTTCAACAACATACAACCGGAGAGAAGTTCAAGTACATTGTCCTGAAACTTGACTGAGATGCATTAAGGTATAATTTTATTCGTTTAAGGCATAATATGTGCAAAGAAAGACGTCTTTCAAGGACATACACAATTTGGGTCTTATGTCAAAGACTTATAATCAGTAAAATCATTTTACTAAATTCAAATCGCTAATTGTGCCAGGTGCCAGGTGACCCAAAACTTTTGCACAGTAATATATATATATATATAGAGCGAGGCATAGGAGGACGAAAAGATGGTACATGTTTATTTACAGACGTTTCGGAAAAGTTCAATTTCCATCATCAGTGCTAAAAAGTTTAAAAACAAATAAACATAAATAAGTATAATAAACAAAAACGAACAATATATTAAAATGGCGTGACAATTAGCGATAATTAGCGAGAATTAATAGTATGGTTACAATATATATTAAATTAGAAGATTCAAAATGAAATGATGTAAAGTATAAAAGTATGGACAATTAGTGAAATATAAAACGGTTAAAAGGTGAAACAGAATTGGGGGGTTCTTACCAAACTGTTAACGTAATGAGAGACTAATTGTACAGAAGATTGGGAATGGTTGCTTGTTAAAAAATTCCATATTAAAAAGATGGAGCCAGGCGGAGTGGTGGTGGATTTCTTTTGAGTTTGAGAGTTTATTTGGCGATGTTTAAATTGAAAGTGGAACTGCAGTCGTTGAGGGTTGGCTGAATACTGAGGATATAAAGGATCTCAAGTATGCGGAGGTCGATTAGTTGGTTGGCTGAATTAACGATTTTGAAATTGGAGGGAAGTAACGGGTAGTTGTGAAAGTGGCAATGATCCCTTATTGCTGATTTGGAGGGTTTGTTCAAGGGCTGTGAAGTTCTTGTAGAAATCCCACGATGCTCCTCCACTCTTGTTTAATACTGGCGGATGGTACTGCCAATATAGTTCGCTTTGCAGCGAAAACAATTAAAAGCGTAGATAGTGGACGAAGCAAGTGGCTGGGGTGTTTTTTCTTTATGGTTGAGGTAAGATTTGATACTATTGTTGTTGGTGAAGACGAAATGAAATTTAATTTGGGGGTAAAGCGGGGTAAGAGATGGAGTTCTGAAAGTATTTTGTGGCTAATGTGGTCGTAAGAGGGGAATGAAAAATATTGTACGTCTTTTTTAACAGTGGGAACTTTAAGGGGTGGTTGATAAATATTATTAAGAAAGTTTCTGGTTAAAGATTGTAACATGTTTTGGGAAGGAGTTATTAATGCTGAAGTTATGAATGAACTCTATTTCATGGTGGAAGGATAAGTACGAGAAGCATAGATGATAGGCGCGGTGGATTAAAATTTTAATACTGTTTATTTTATATAGCGAAGGGGTGTGGCTTAGAAAATTAGTACCTAGGCCTGTGTAGGTAGGTTTTCGATATATGGAAGTGCTGAATTTGTTGTTTTGTTTAGTTATTGTAATATCTAGGAAGGTTAAGGTGTTATTGGATTCGTCTTCTTTGGTGAACTCAATGTTTTTATGTTGGGAATTAAGGTAGTTAAGAAAAAGGGGGGCGTGGTTGGCATTGTGAAAAAGGAGAAAGGTGTCATCAACGTATCTTTTATATAGGTGTGGTATATAATGAGTGGGGCAATGAAGTAGCCAGTTATTTTCGTGATGGCTGAGGAAGATGTTAGCTATAGTGGCACTTAAGGGGGATCCCATAGCTAGTGAGTCGGTTTGTTGATAAAGTTGTTGGTTAAAGAAAAAATAGGTGTCTGAGGCGGCAAGCGTAAGCAGTTTGGTAAATTATTGTTTTGTTAGATTCAAACCTGTGTTCGGATTGTTGGCGAAAAGGCTGTTAATAAAGATATCGATGGCTTCTTTAATTGGAACGTTGGTGTAGAGAGATACTATATCGAAACTATGTATATGGAGGTTATTTGAGTTATTTATGGTCCATATTTCTTTAGCGAATTCGTAATAGGTGACGGAGTATTCGTTTTGGGTTAGGGGGGTTAAAGTGGGAATTAGGAATTTTGCTAGTTTGTAATTGTGGGTGGTGTAGGCCGAAGGATGGGTCTAATGGGTAAGTTGGGTTTTGTATTTTGGGGAGGCCATAGAGAGTACCTGGGGATGAGCCGGAAGAACGTACTTGGTTATAAGTGCCTTCTGAAATTTTGTTCTGATCATATATTAGGACAGGTCATCCCATAAGTAATGCGACATTTTTTAATTTTTTTTTTTTTCATTTTATCATTATTTTACGGATAGAAATCAAACAACTCTTTGAAGTTATTTATATTTAAATAAATATTTATTTAAATATAAATAACTTCAAAGAGTTGTTTGATTTCTATCCGTAAAATAATGATAAAATGGAAAAAAATAAAAAATAAAAATGCCGCATTACTTATGGGATGACCTATAGTTTTCTGAGGAAACGGTTGATTTTATCTTCAAGTTTTAGGGAAAGGGTTAAAGGACTATCATTAATCTTTTTAAATTTGGTGGGGTCGTTAAGAACGCTGTTGACCTTATTAATGTAATCTGGTTTATTAAGAAAGACGGTGCCTTTGCCTTTGTCGGGGCGTGAAATGATAATGGAGTCGTCTTTAGATAGTTCTTTAAGGCAGGAGAGGTGTTTTCTGTTAATAAGGGGGGGAAGAAACTTATGAGGTTTAAAACTATAAAAATGTTTATAGGCGATGTGGGTGAGTGAGGACTTTAAAAACGGAAGTCTTGGTTCGTCAACTATTGAGAATTTTTTTAAACTATGAGATAATTTATCTTAAAATTTGGCAACTCTAGGCTTAAGGAGAGGAGTCGTTTTTCTTTAGTACTTAGGGTTCTATTAGAAAAGTTGAAAATGGTTTGATCAGGATTTAAGGGCTGAAGGTTGGAGTTTAAGTCTAATAGGTTTAATTTTCTATTGTGTCGTTGTTGAATCTGTTTCCGGTAGATGTTGATATCTTTAATAGTTTGATTTTTTAACATTAAATAGTCGATAAACTTACGGATTCTTTTAATTGGGTTAAGAGGGAATTATATTTAGCATGAAATAGAGTTCATTCATAACTTCAGCATTAATAACTCCTTCCCAAAACATCTGTTACAATCTTTAACCAGAAACTTTCTTAATAATATTTATCAACCACCCCTCAAAGTTCCCACTGTTATAAAATACATACAATATTTTTCATTCCCCTATTACGACTACATTAGCCACAAAATACTTTCAGAACTCCGTCTCTTACTCACCCCGCTTTACCCCCAAATTAAATTTCATTTTGTCTTCACCAACAACAATAGTATCAAATCTTACCTCAACCATAAAGAAAAAACACCCCAGCCACTTGCTTCGTCCACTATCTACGCTTTTAATTGTGATCGCTGCAAAGCGAACTATATTGGCAGTACCATCCGCCAATATCAAACAAGAGTGGACGAGTATCGTGGGATTTCTAAGAGAACTTCACAGCCCTTGAACAAACCATCCAAATCAGCAATAAGGGATCATTGCCACTTTCACAACCACCCGTTACTTCCCTCCAATTTCAAAATCGTTAATTCAGCCAACCACCTAATCGACCTCCACATACTTGAGTCCCTTTATATCCTCAGTATTCAACCAACCCTCAACGACTACAGTTACGCTTTCAATTTAAACATCGCCAAATAAACTCTCAAACTCAAAAGAAATCCACCATCATTCCGCCTGGCTCCATCTTTCTAATATGGAATTTTTTCAACAAGCAACCATTCCCATTCTTCTGTACAATTAGTCTCTCATTACGTTAATAATTTGGTAAGAACCCCCTCAATTCTGTTTCACCTTTTAACCGTTTTATATTTCACTTATTGTCCATACTTTTATACTTTATATCATTTCATTTTGAATCTTCTAATTTAATATATATTGTAACCATACTATTAATTCTCGCTAATTATCGCTAATTGTCACGTCATTTTAATATAGTGTTCGTTTTTTGTTATTATACTTACTTATTTCTATTTGTTTTTAAACATTTTAGCACTGATGATGGAAACTGAACTTTTCCGAAACGTCTGTAAATAAACATGTACCATCTTTTCGTCCTCCTATTCCTCGCTAAGCTACGCTTCCCTAAGAACAAAGTATTCAATCAAAATTTATTTTCTATCAGGATTCGGACCCGGAACCTCTTGATTAGAAGTTGCAGATGCTACTACATGGCGGAGAATAAAATTTGTAGACGGTTAGGATACTCTGCACCAAATTTAGTAAACATTAAGGGAGGACCAGTGAAGGTTTTAGTAACACACCCGCCCCTCCAGTTCCTGCCTCTCAAGGTTGTTTCGGGTTTTTTTTGCTGCGCAAAAGTTATATATATATATATATTATATATATATATATATATATATATATATATATATATATATATATATATATATATATAATATTTTTATATATTATATTATATATTATATTACATATAATATTATATATATATATAATATATATATATATATATATATATATATATATATATATATATATATACATATATATATAATATATATAATATACAGGGCGTCCCAAAAAAATGTATACACACTTTAACAGCTGATAGCTCAATTGATGTTTCTTTCTTTCCAGTTAAACCCATTAGAATTAATAATGGCAGTCAGACTAAGCTTTGAACAAAGGAAATTCATTCTAAAATGCTACTGGAAGTGTGAAAACGCAGTTGAAGTGCAAAGACAGTTTAGGGGAGTTTCAAACAGATCCACCAACGCGACTTACCATCACTCGAATTAGAGATAAGTTTGAAGCCGATGGAACTGTTCAGAATGTCCACAAGAAGCGTTCCGGAAGACCACGGACATCGACAAGCCCCACAAAGCAAGAAAGAGTACTGGAAACGTATCACCAAAGTCCAAGAAAATCTGTGCGGCAAGCGAGTCGTGAGGTAGGAATTTCAGAATCGTCTGTCCAACGCATTTTGAAGCGCTGTCAATGGAAAAGTTACATTCCAAGATTAGTCCATGCTATTAATGAAGATGATGATGATCCGGACCGAAGAGTGGAGTATTGCGAGTGGTACTTGGCACGATGTGGATGTGGATTGGACGAAGGGGTTTCGTAGAATACCCTCCGCGTTCACCAGACCTCACACCACTAGACTTTTTTTTATGGCGATACTTAAAAGACAAAGTCTACGCTATAAAACCTGCAACAGTCGCTGAATTGAGAGCAGCCATTGAACGAGAATGCACACAAATACCAAACGAAATGTTTCGTGATGTTTGCGATTCCATTGCTTCGCGTTATCAGCAGTGCCTGGACCAGAACGGACGTCAGTTTGAAAACAGGCGTTGACAAAACAATTAAATAATGTCTGTAGATTCTATTACATTTTGAAAATGAAATGTATTTTAATAAACACTGCCTTTATAAGTATTTAAAGTGTGTATACATTTTTTTGGGACGCCCTGTATATATATATATTATATTATATATTATACATATAGTATATAATATATTGCTGTTATACTGAAAAAATTGTGTACAATTTTAATTAACAAATAATTCTCAAATTGCAGCAAAAATGAACATTTTTATTTTGCATTCAATTTTTAACTGTAAAAATTCTGTTAAATATTTGTCAGAAATTTTGTGTCACTAAAATTAGATTATATTTTAAACATTTTTAAGTAGATATTAATAATAATTTTTCCTCACAATTGTTTTAATTAAAATGATAGTTTCAGTTTTAATTACAAATTTAATTGCTTTTTTTTTTTTTTTTTTAGACAAAAAGAAAATATATTTTCTAGGTATAAAATTACCAACATATATATATATATATATATATATATATATATATATATATATATATATATATATATATATATCGATTCTCTTAATCTTGGTTTTGTCCACGTGATGTTGGGACCTGCCTTAGGATTAAGAAGTCGGCATAAAAGGCAGAAATGGCCATGAATTTGTCAAGTAAAGAACCCAACAAAAACATTCTTGAGGTTATTCGCATGGTTTGTTTGTTTCTTCAACCGAAGGAGAATATCACGGAGGAGTATTGAGACGGGTGAATAATGTCACAAAACTAAAATTATTCTTTCGTTAGCGTAAATAAGCGTAATGAAAAAATTGAATGGAATTTGAAAAAAGAAAAAAAAAGAAAAAATAGTAAAGGTGTAAAGTAGAAGTATGATTATTTTTCCTTCAACGAAATTAAGGATCTCGGTCTTCTTTCTACTTTGTTTTTCGAGCAGTTCTACAGCGACAGTGTGAACTATGAAATTGAAGCAAAGAACAGAGATTAAAGTTGTTTTAATCTAGTTTATTTAATATAAACACAAACAAAAAGCTTTAAATATACTGTACACTCGTGTGTATATATATATATATATATATATATATATATATGCGCCTCGGTGGTGTAGTGGTTAACATCGCTGATTACAAATCCATCGGCCCCGGGATCAAGACCCAGTGACGGCAGCCGGCGCGCAAAACCCAGCTGTTCATCCTTTCATACAATAAAGATAGTGGTTTGTAGATAAATGGGTACCCTGGGTGGCCTAGTGGTTAAGACGCTGGGCTGCTGGTGGGGCGTGGTTCGGATTCCACGTTAAACTGTAGGTCTAAGGTGGAATGAAACGCTTGACCTTCGTCAGAATGAACAATTCGGGCAAAGCCAACCAAAGGTTATATATATATATTTTTGCAGCTACCGCTTTCCCTGTGGACACACCCACCGCACGCCACTGATATATATATATATATATATATATTATATATATATATATATATATTATATGTAGGAAGGAGGAGCCAAGGACGAGCGCCCGCAAAAATGTCCCCCTATATGTGAAAGAGAGAGCCGAAATCAAAGTCTCCGAGGCTCACGATGCCATTTTTTTTTTTAAATTTTCCAAAGATTGTGTAGTGTGTAAAATGGATGTATGTGTCGTGAAGAACAGAGGGAGAAGCGTGTTTGAGAGCATGCTGGGTTGCTCACAATGGGGGCGTAGATGTATTTTGAAGCGTCCCTTATATGTGGTTGGTTGGTTGGTGTTTGGGTAAAAATGTGGAATTATGTCATGATATGCTAGTTGCCATTTTTCACTGTGATTTCGTCCTGAGAAGTTAGAAGAAAGTACGTTAGTTATAGGCTGACCATATTTCCTTGAGACAAAAACGGGACATTGGGATGGCAAAAAAGGGACGGGGGTTATGTAATATTCTGTATTCATGAAAAAGTAAGTACATAAACCGGGACAAAATTGACATTTTTATTAAAACGACGGGACGGCCAGGAAATATAAAACAAACGGTACTGTCCCGTTCAAAACGGTACGTATGGTCAGCCTAGTTAGTTATGAATCCGTGAATCGCAAACTTCACCGAATAACTTAAAAAGTTTAGCTTTAAAGTTGGAATTAAGCCGATTCGTTGCGTTTTGAATTTAAAGTTCTGTACCAACAGTGACAAATATGATGAATACAGTAATTTATGTGGGGTTTAACTTACTTACGTAAACTGTAAACTTATGATTTGGAAATGTCTGTAATTTTCGCTTTGTTTAGAGGCTAGATTTTCTTTTTTGGAAATGTTTGTAATTTTCGCTTTGTTTAGAGGCTAGATTTTCTTTTTTGGAAATGTTTGTAATTTTCGCTTTGTTTAGAGGCTAGATTTTCTTTTTTGGAAATGTTTGTAATTTTCGCTTTGTTTAGAGGCTAGATTTTCTTTTAATGTAGGAAGGTGGGGCCAATATATATTTGCAAAGCTGGGCACTTGCGGTTTTTTTTTGCGGTACTGCGGTACTGCGGTACTACCGCACTACCAAACCGGTACCGCATAACGCAGTACCGCAAAGGATCGCTGAAAGTACAGCCTGTACTTTCAGCGATCCTTTGCGGTACTGCGTTATGCGGTACCGGTTTGGTAGTGCGGTAGTACCGCAGTACCGCAAAAAAAACCGCAAGTGCCCAGCTTTGTATAATATTTGACGTAGTGGAATTAATAAAGAATAAGACCATCGTTTCGGTAAGCTCACATTTTGTTTGTGAAATAATGATTACTTTTGATCTTATGTGCGCGGTTGACGGTCGACATTAATTTGCATTTTACTTTACAGAGTGTCCCATAAGTCACCATCTATTCACGGTATCATTATTTCAGCAAAATAGATAGGGATTTCTCGAACACCTTGCATTTATGTTCAGATTTATAGCGTGTATTGATAAATAGCAGGTTAAGATTTGGTATTAGGAGGAAGTTTAAAATACGCGGGCACGAAGAGGACTTCAAAATTAACCTGTCCTCTTCAAATAGGTTGAGTTGTTAACATATGAATTCAGGGCTAAATACCAGATTCACGACAATTAATTTTTTTAAGAATTCAAAATCCCGCCCATAAAGCCCACATGGCTTTCCAAATGTCACGTGATATTTGGAATAGCCAATCTCGACTTTTTTAAGCTATTTTAATTCGGGTTTAGGGGTCGGGTTTTGAACTCTTTAAAAAAAAAAATTATTGTGACAAATCTTAAATTTTACCTAATTCAGTATGAATTTTAGTTACCGCACTTTTTTGCTATTAAATAACGGGTAGTTGTCATTATTTACGATCTTTGTACTACAAGAGATAGGAGCTTTAATTTGAGGTGTTTATGAATATATTATTTTTATAGAGGACCCAGAGTTAGGAACCGAAACTATTATTAAACCAACTCATTGAAGGAGTAGTATGGGTGTATTTGAAGAAAGGGAGGTGGGGGATGGGGAAGTTGGGAAATGGGAGAGGGAAGAGAGTGCCAGTTGAATACACAGTATAGATTACCTAACCTAACCTGAAAAATAATAAATGTATACCATATATATATATATATATATATATATATATATATATAAGCACACGGGACAAGAAATTAGCCACCCCTCTCAGAATGTACCTAATAACGTGTGACGGTGCCTCTGGCCTTGATAACCGCACGAATCCGGCGAGGCAGAGACTCTACGAGGTTGTGCATGTACTGAACATCGATTTGCTGCCACTCGTTCATCAGCCGGTCCCGAAGTTCCGCCAGAGTCCGTGGGTGTCTATTCCTGCGCTTCACTTTCTGTTTCCAGCCTGAACAACACCTTCGACGCATTCAGGATTAAAGGCTTCATTGACCTGCGATGTACTCATCGCCCCATCATTGGAGAACAAACAAAAACGGGACTCATCGGACCAAATTACACGTTTCCAATCTGCCGCAGTCCAGTTTTTTGTGCCTCTGAGCCCATTTATAACGTGCCAATTTGTGACTTGCTGTTAACAGCGGCCTCTTCCGTGGTACCCTGCTCCAGATGTCCATCGCATGCAGTTCTCGTCGCAATGTCCGTTCGGAAATTGGTCGCTGGAGAACCTCATTGGTTTCTTGGAGCAATTGTTCTCTGGTTTGAAAACGATTTGCAGTTACTAGACGAGAAACATGGCGGCGGTCACTATTGTCGAGAATTGTTTTCCGGCCACAGTTACGCCGTCGATTTTCAGTTGATTGCGAACTACACCACTCTTTGTAAACTCGCTGGACAGTACGCGTTGACACACCAACAAATTGGGCTACTTCAGACATTTTGTGTCCGTGGGCTCTGCCAAACACGATGGCTCTTTTTTGCCACTGAGTAACGTCTGCCTCACGACCCATTTTGCAGACTATATCCAACACACACTTTGTTCTTCACCACTTCACGAAACAGATCTGATCCTGTGTGCTACGTCACCGCTACTTGTCACTTACCAATGCTACATCAGCGCCCTCTGTGTGACCTTGAACTTCCTACTATCGGTGCTATTAGGGGTGACTAATTTTTTGTCCGGTGTGCTTATATATATATATATGACGTCATACTATGCACTTTAGCGGTCACCATTTCAAAAGATAAAGAAAAAAAAGTATATAAGGTTTAGAGACCATCACAGTTAATCCTAAGATGATTAAAACTACCCATTCAGATTTGTTAACAGAATATCAGATATCGTAGGAATAACAGTGTAATATTTCTACATGTAGTTAATAATAACTACAAAATCAAACGAAGATAGCAGGCGAAAGTCGGAAAAAGTTAGGTCTAGTTGAGTGGGGGCCATGTTGGGGGGTAAGTGGGGGGCCATTTTTTATGGGGTCAACTTCGTTGGGGGCCATTTTTTATGGGGTCAACTTCGTTGGGGGCCGAGTTAGTGAGACACCAAGTTTTCTTGCATTCCAAACGAAACAGTGCAACGTCTGTAATGAACAACTTTAATTGAATAGAAAGAAATATTAGAAACTATATATATATATATATATATAATATATATATGTAAAGAGCGTTCCGCACAAGATGAGGAGGGAGAACGAACAAATGAAAAATGAGGTACCACCCAGGAATCGAACCGGGATCATCCGATTGCCGGTCAGATATGCTGTCCACTACACCATGGTACCTCATTTTTCATTTTGTTCGTTCTCCCTCCTCATCTTGTGCGGAACGCTCTTCTACACAAGCGTCGTTCTTTACATTAATTATACTGTGTGTTGTTTGCAGTTGAAATGTATATATGTACGGCATGCGGGGGTGCCCCTCAGGGTGGTACCTCATTTTTCATTTGTTCGTTCTCCTCCTCATCTTGTGCGGAACGCTCTTCTACACAAGCGTCGTTCTTTACATTAATTATACTGTGTTGTTTGCAGTTGAAATATATATATACACCGGGGTGTCAGGAAATGATTGCCCCCCCCCCCTGTAGAGCAAAAACTAGAAGAGATAGATAAAAACCGGCGAGACCACTTGAAAGAGCGTTAAAATCTGAATAAAAACCATTATATTCTATTCCTGTGATTTTAATTCTTACCATTTTTTTCCCCACAGAAACCATGGCATCATCTATTTTGAACGATTCAGAGAAAAAGCGAGTTCTTGACCGCATTCGAGCTGTCACATTTCGTGAAGCAAAGGAAGCTGGTGCAACTTTCATAACTCGACACTGGGTGGCTGAGAGATTAAAAAGATCAGAAGACTTTGTCAAAAGGAATTGGAATAAGATCCTGAAGATTGTGAAACAGAATTTCGAGGAGGAAGACCGGAGAAATTATCTCAAGAATCGAAAGACATTGTGCTTGCTGCATCACGGCGCCGAAAGAAGAGCTGCTCTGAGGTAGCGAAAGAGATACTTATCCGTCGTGGTAAGATAGTCAATCGGCAACTTGTGCATCAATTTCGAGTTCGCCAAGGCTTGAGTGCTTGGCATGAAATAGCTAAGCCACGGAAGAGTGATCTTAATATTGAAGATCGGCTATGGTTTTGTGATTATCTTGAGGAATGGACGGAAGACGATTTCCTTCACTTGGTTGTTAGCGATGAATTCTTCGTTATGTCTCCAGAAAACCAAATTTTCAGAATGATCGGGTTTGGGCAACAACTCCTGATGAAGTCCCAGACGACCAGAAGTATCGAGAAATAGTAAAAAATCCAGCATGTGTGGGTGTTTTCATTATGTTCTCTATTCGGAAGCTCATCTGGGTTATCAAACCAAGAGGAACCAGTTGGGATGGGCCTATTTTTCGAAATGTAATTTTAGCCCAACATGTAATTCCGTTTTTGAAAGACCCCGAGTGTGTTTTGGATGTTGAACAGGCAACCTTTCTTCACGACAAAGGCCCCTGTATGAAAGCACTTGCGACTCAACAACTGCTTAAGGACAATAACATTTTTTTTTGGAAATAATGAATGGCCTGGCAATCCTCTTCCCCGATCTTAATGTCTGTGAACATGTCGGATCCATCATGAAGGATCGGGTGGAGTCCTTAATGCTGGAACAACCATTCAGAATCGGTATTCAAGAGAAATTATGACTGAAAAGATCAACGAAGTCCTTGAAGAAATGAGTCATGATACCGATCTCTTTGAGACACTTCTGGGATCATACCCCCGTCGATTAATGGCCGTCAGAGCTGCAAATGGGGCAACCCGATATTAAAACAAGTGTTTTTTATTCAAAATTAAACGCTCTTTCGCGTGGTTTTGTCTGTTTTTTCTATTCCTTTCAGTTTCTTCTGTACAGGGGGGGGGCAATCATTTCCTGACACCCTTATATATATATATATATATATATATATATATATATATATGGTAATTATTCGTTTTACACCCAGTCTGTTTTTATGATGAGAAGAAACTTTTCTGGTCAATTGTGAGGTGTTTTGCACGAATCTGCCATCCGTTTCCTGTGCAAATGCGTAGTTTTCGAGATATCGTCATCTCGAAAACTACGCATTTGCACAGGAAACGGATGGCAGTTTTGTACAAAACACCTCAAAATTAATAAGAAAAGTTTGTTCTCATCATTTTCATTTAAACTAACGAAAATATCGCGACTTAACCTAACCAATCATCAAGGGTGGACAGTTGACCTAACCGGGCATTCAATTAACCTAACCAGGCTTTCAATTGACCTAACCGGGCCTTCAATTGACCTAACCGGGCCTTCAATTGACCTAACCGGGCCTTCAGTTGACCTAACTGGGCATTCAGTTGGCCTAACTGGGCATTCAATTAACCTAACAGGTTAATATTGGTAATTTCACCTAAATATCTTCTGATCTTTTCGTATTAGGTACTCACTGTCACATTTCGGGCAAGTTAAGGATGAGAGAATAACGCCGTAATTGATAAAAACATCCAATCCTTTGTCTTCATCTAGGGCCCGTTCTAGGGCACATGAATCAAGTTCTCAGTCAAAATCACACGAATGGCACATCATAATTCTATCACAAACACCACTAAACTGAATCTAATTAGAAAAAAAAAAACCAGCCAGAACAAATCCCAACCAACTAATTAAGTCGCAGAGTAGCGAAAAAACAGCCCAATCAGGAAAAATATTTTATGAAAAAAAGTACATTATAGCCAAAACAGGAAATATATTTTATTGAAAAAAGTACATGTGAACAAATTTGCACAAGATAAGATATATTTTCTTAGTCAGTTTTGAATGGCAATTCAATATATTGTAGTTTTAACCGCGCGTGAGCGGGTTGAAAGACGAATATATATATATATATATAATTAATATATATATATAATATATATATATATAATCTGTTCTAAATGTTGAGTTCTTCCCTGCATAAATTAGATAACATTATATCAGAAGAGATTAAAAGCTAGCTTCAAAGGAATGTTAGCACGCGGCAGAGAGATAAAACGAAGAATGATTAGCAAAAGGGTAACTTTTCAAATATATATTTATATTTGGTATGTAAAAGTTGGTAATTAGGGGTTAAGCTCCGCCCACAAAACGCACGAAGTGGGGGTGACGTAATTTCTGAAAAATAAAGTTGAAGCGTCAGGTCAGGGTATCCAGCGATTAAACATTGACTCAATTCGTAACATTGTCTTCTGAGCTCATTTAATATTTGCATGCGGGTATCCAAAAGAGTTGAATGTATTATACAAAAACAATGAGAATGTAGCTAAGAAAACTTGCTGTTGCGGCCGTGTCGCGCGCATGCGTCAGTCGGTAACGGTACACAAAAGCGGGCGGGGTCATTCAATGGCATGTTTTTTTTCTCATTATTAATTTCACTATCATTCATAGTACCAGTGGGTCAGCGTGCTGATTTTAGGCTTTATATATACTAGCGGAGCGACCCGGCGCTACCGGGGTGGATGTTGAACGATATAAGCTAACGAAAATATCACGACTTACCTAACCAATCGTCAAGGGCGTACAATTAACCTAACTGGGCATTCAATTAACCTAACCGGGCATTCAATTGACTTAACCGGGTGTGTATATATATATATAGCGTTCAACATCCACCCCGGCAACGCCGGGTCGCTCCGCTAGTTTTAATTATATGTGAAGCTCAAGATTTTCATGACTGTGTTCTTTTATATAGTTTTATTGACCAAATTATTAGTCATGAAAATATTAAGATTCAGAAATCTTGACACAATGTGAAGCTCAAAATTTTCACGGCTACGTTCTTTTCTATAGTTTAATCGCGGTGCTGGGGCCTTCGGGCCCAGTAATTTTAATTATTTAATTTATTAACACCCAGGTGCACAACCTGGGGACCTAATCAATATGTGTGTGATGTTTCATGTTTGTAATTGCTTCCTTTTTGGAGTTATGGCTAGAACACACACACACACACACACACACGTACGTCATTTTATTATATATATATATTTTTTTTTAACTAGGGCATTAAGGTCGGAGTTTCGCCTCCCGAAGGTGCATAACCAAATTATTGTACTACAAAGATCGGGGGTTCGCATCCCGATGATGTAATATCACTGTTATGCCTAAGACAGATTTGAATAGTGACCGCTAAATTTCATGGTATGAAATCACACACACACACACACACACACACATATATATAATATAATATCTATATATATATATATTATATATATATATATATATATATACATATATATATATATATAATTATTTTCGTTTAAACTTAAAGCTTAAGAGCCAAATAAAATAAATAGTCGAGCTTCACAATTATTAATGTCATTGTAAATTGTAAGACTTGTGTTTATTTTATTATTGATAAAAGTTATTCAACTAAAAAAAGTTAGGTTAATCTATATTCAATTTTTTACTTTTAGAGATGACGACAACCTCACCCCTTGGCACTGGCACTCCCCCGCTGCCTCTACCTCCCAATCACCAAATGTACATACACTATTGTCTTTTAGATATATAGATTTTAAAAAATCGGCATCTCGCTTAAGCGGAGATGCACACGTGTCTGTGTGTGTGTGTGTGTGTGTGTGTGTGTGTGTGTGTGTGTGAATTAAGAGCAAGAGGAAAACAGTTAATCACAGACCTCTGAAGAAAATGTTGTTTAGTATAGATAGGCAATGTGGCTCTTTTATAAAAAGACTAAATATTTCAGTTTTATATAAAGTTCATGAAAGGGAAGCGTGATTTGCGAGTATACTCGTATATACAGGGTGGGCCAAAAAAAAAACTATTACCCTGATTTTGAACAATATAATTTTACTTTTATCAAATGTTATTTGTACAATCAATATATGTGTCATGTATAGAATTTCATGGTCTATCTCGTGGTGAAGTTGGATTTTTGCGAACTGTAACCATTATTTTGTAATTCGCTGTTATACAGACACGGGCAGAAAAACTTTGTTTCTATACAGTTACCTAAACGAGTCAAAGATTATGCGGAGTGTTTCCTCCTCCATTATCAATGCACGCTTGCAACCTTGACTTCTCCCTTATCGACGGCAGTACCGCATCAAGGATTTTTTCTTGGTAATAAGCAACAGTGATTTTGGCATTTTGATCAACAAAAACAATCTCTGACTTCCCTAACTTTGAAATAAAGATGGAAACCATGACTTTTTAAGAAAAATGCGGACATTCTCTGCAAAGTCGATCTAAACTAATAGATTTTTTATCCTGTCTTCCATAAACTCGGTCATTTTGTGCGTTTATTGTTAAAGCAACCGTAAAGGTCTTCTCATCGCTGAACCATATTTTCGACACTTCTCTGTCTGGGAATCGATCTAACAGAGAAAGACATTTTTCAACTCTTGCTTGCTTATTTGATGCAGAGAGCTTATGAATTTCGACTCTTTTAAAACATTTAAGACCCAGACCATATTTTACTATACGACGAACACTAGAGCGAGAAATACCAGTAGTTTTTAAAATTTCTTTAACGGACTTGTGGGTGTTGGGCCGTTCTTCTTGACTGCATATCATGGATGAAACCGTGTCAATATTTTCCTCAGTACGTGATGTTTTTGACCTTCCACTGCCTTCTTTTAGGTTTGGTCGACCCTGTGATATCGATTTTCTTTGAGATATTGAAGTCCAGGTATCGTCCATTGATTATTTGGAAACTCTTTCTTCATTCGTTTTGCACCCCAGTGTTTCTCCTTACGCAGGTTCAATATCAATGTTTCATCTTCCAAAGAGTATTTCATTCTTATAACTTTTTCACCAACTATAGCAGAATGATGGTCTGAAATGAAAAAGGAAATAAATTAATTATTTTGTGTAAAAATTAGGAAAATTAATAATTTATGGAGAAACTGACTGTCATCTGAAAGTATCAGTTGCTGACTTTGACCGCCTTTCAATTGAGCACCATATCCTGATACCTCTCTCCAGTTGTGAGCCTGTACTTCTACTCCTAGGTCGTTGAATCTAGATTCAAAGCCAGCGTTTTAAAGAGTAAAAGTATGGATACAACATACAGCCTCAGCAGCAAGATTAATATACAGGGTGAGCCACAATATTTTTCAAAAGTTGGGTAATAGTTTTTTGGCCTACCCGATATATAATATATATATATATATATATATATATATATTATCTATATATATATATAATTTAATCTGGCCTTTTAAGCTTTAGGCTTTACTGGACTCTCAATTAAAAATAAAAGTTATTATGAATAAAATATAAATCATGAAAACTAATTATTAATTAGACAGTGTATTAATCTTAAGTTATAATTATTATTATAGATATAAAACAAAATACAAAGTCATTATTGAAGATATGATACCAATACTATACAAAGAAATCAATATTAGACACGAGAGATGAACAATAACGATTAATGTACATTTAATCCTAGATTTGTATTAATATTCCATTATTAATCGAAATTTCAACTTGGTTTTAAATGAATTTACATTCACAATACTTTTTATATCAGCATTTAAATTATTCCAGTTTCAGCCTATCATATATATATATAGGGTGTCCCAAAAAAAACTATATACTTTTATATGATGCTATAAAGAGTATATAGTTTTTTTTTTGGGACACCCTGTATATGGTGTCCATAAATGATTACCCTGATTAAAGCATGCTATAACTTTTAAATAAGCACTCGTATTCAAATACAGTTTTAATCATAAGTAGATAAACATACAAAGTTTTGATACATAGTTAATGAACTACGTAAAATGTCTAAACGGTATTCACACTCACGCCACACACTTTCCAACATTTGTGGGTTAACTGTCGCAATTGCATCCGTAATGCGTTAAAATCTTTAACATGACCCCAGAGAAAGAAATCCAGCGGGGTAATGTCTGGTGATCTTGGGGGCCATGGGATTAGCCCGTCCCTGCCAATCCATCGATTTGGAAATGTTGCGTCGAGAGTTTCACGAACAACATGCGCCCAATGAAGGGGTGCCCCATCTTGTTGGAAGATGACAGTTGGCTGCCTGAATGTTTTCCACCGTCCCATCGGAAACTGATGGTCTACCACTGCTCTTTCCCTTTTCCACGTTTCCAGTTTCCAAGAATGTTTTCATCCACGACTTAATTAACTTCACATCAGGTGGATTCTTTCCATACTTTGTTCTGAACCTTCGCTGAACACTGACAGGAGATTTTGTTTCTGCAAGCCACACAACACATTGTGCCTTCTCTGTCACAGACGCCATCTTAACTGAACAGCTACTACAGCGCTCCTAGCGGCGAATGTGGTAGACGAAACACACAAGCACAGAAACTCTATGCGTGTATGAGATCACCTGTAAAAAGAAAACGGATGTAAGATTCGTCATTAAAACATAAGCATACTGTTTTCAGGGTAAACAGTTATGGACACCCTGTATAGTGTATATATATATATATATATGTGTGTATGTGTAAATGTATGTATATAACATACCTTGGTTAACCTTGGTTTTGCTTCCGCCCGAATTGTTCATTCTGACGAAGGTCAAGTTTGTTGCTCCACCTTAGACCTACAGCTTAGCGTGAAATATGAACCACGACCCACCACGGGTGGTCATAAATTACAAAGTCCTCGCCCGGACTCGATCTCATGACCTTCGCGATCAGCAGCTCAGCGTCTTAACCACTAGGCTACCCAGGGTACCCAACCAATTTTATTGTATGGAAGGATAAACAGCTAGGTTTGCTGCGCGACGACTGCCATCACCCGGTACGGTATCAAACCCGGGGCCGGTGGATTCGTAGTCAGTGATACTAACCATTATACCACCGAGGCGCATATATACGACTTCGACCGAAGCAACGGAATCATCTTAGTTGCTCGTCTTTGAACTCTTTCGATTTTGTCTATATCTTTTCGCATATGCGGATTCCAAAATCGGATCGCGTACTCCAAATGGGGTCTAACTAATGATTTATAAAGAGGAACAATAATATCGTGCGATTTGTACTCAAAATTCCGAGCTGTAAAACCTAGCACTTTGTTCATTTTATTGACTGCTGCTGTACTTTGTTTCGCTATTACACACACACACACACACACCATATATATATATATATATATATATATATATATATATATATATATATATATATATTGTATAAAAAACACCGGGCACTAGAATATGGCTTGAGGTAAGTGCGATTTGAAAGAAAAAATAATTAATAAAAAGTATATTAATAATATTTAAATGAGGTTAAAGGTAATATTTGCTGAAATATTACACTACAAATGATAATATCAGAATAGGGAAATATTCAATATGGTGTCGAATGTCTGTGTATATTTTATTCATTTTTAGTCTTTCAAGCTTGTTACAGTTGTCTTTGCAAATAGATATTAGGTATATAATTATGGTAGGATAAATTATGCCCAGTTAGGTTAAGCTTATTAAATGAAGTTAGGTTCAATTATGCTGGTTAGGTTACGCTCTTCTCGTAACTTTGCGCTACGTTCACTTCAAAATGGAAAGTGAAAAAAAATAATTAACTATACACTGCAAAACATAAGGATTTTAAGAGTAGGTGAACGGTAGTAGGTCGGAAGTAGATTGGTAGGTGATGAAGTAGTTTTCATGTTGACAATGGGGTTCCTTTAAAATTAAACAAAATATACAAAATGTATGCTTCCAGACACCCTGGCACGGGCCCCTAACCTCTACTTCCTGGGGATATGGCACGTTTGGATGTTACCTATATTTGCAGGGATTAAACAAAATTTTGAACTTTACTCGCACTGTACCTTCTTAACCTATCAAACGTAATCTTTAAATAGTCTAAATTCAGAGAACAGTTAGTACTTTTGACTCCGTTCTATCGTACACACGCCGGACAGGTTTTTAAAAGTGTATATTAATATATTGGGTTAAGATTCATTACGTTATGATAAATAATTGTATTTGGTTATTAGATTTTTCGGACCTTTTCCAGTTTGTGTACCGTTTTTCATATAATTTATTTTTGAGAATATTTTTGTTAAAACTAACGAAAATATCACGACTTAACCTAACTAATTATCAAGGGCGTACAGTTGATCTATTATATTAATTATAACATTGTTTGTTTCTGGAATAGTATTTACTATTTACTAATAGATCAACTGTACGCTCTTGATAATTGGTTAGGTTAAGTCGTGATATTTTCGTTAGTTTTAACAAAAATATTCTCAAAAATAAATTATATGAAAAACGGTACACAAACTGGAAAAGGCCCGATTTTTCTTCGTTTGTGGAAATACAAACATTTTCGTCATGAATTTTGTATTCAAGAAAGATTTCCAGGCATCTAAACAATTTAGGTCTCTTCCGCATCATTACCAGTGTATCCTTCGACCAACAGTGAAAAATCCGAAAATGATAATCTCAAAGAATTTGTCAGTTTTCTTAGAAAATACCCTTCGGGACCGCAGTTGCGTCAGAGCCCTCTTTTTATACCCCTTCCCGAATCTGGAATACTCACTTCGAGCATTACCACTCGCGAACCGTGGGTAGGAATGAGAATGACAGTGTGAAGTAATCGTGAATTTAGTCCGTCTGTATAGAAATGCGTGTCTTTCAAAATGTCGCGTTATCTTTCAAAGTGTCGCGTTGCCCCAATTATTCTTGTACAATGACTTCTTTTCATTCGCAGTTCGATCTCAACGTTAGTAAGACATGAAACTAAATTTATATTAGTTATTGGTTATCTTGTATTGGTTATTGGACGTAAATTGATTGGAAGATAAAACCAAATCATAAATGACGTCTTTACAAGAGTTGTTTAATTAATTAGTTCACCAGATATTACGAACTAATATTAGCGACAAAGTACTCTTAATTATTCCAAGTACTGTTTATAGCTATTTGGCAATTATATATATATATATATATATATATATATATATAACAAGCCTATACAGTATATATGAAACACAAAGGGTTGGCAACAGTAAATAAACACCACGATAATTGTCCTCCAGAACAAATGTCAAAGTATATATATATATATATATATATATATATATATGTGTGTGTGTGTGTGTGTGTGTGTGTGTTTTGAAAACTGAATTAAATAATTATTTATTATCTGTCTGTAAGATAAATAATGGACTTTATTTTAAATTTTCAACCTTTTAGTTTTATTTTTGCTTCTTATTTTTTAGTTTATCTCTCTAATAATAATAAATCGGTTATTTTAGTGATCCATATTCTTTATCTAAATTTTTTTTAGCATCTTAATATTTTGTAGGAAATTTGTAGAACAAAACTCGTAAAATTACATAAAAAAAATCGAACAAATACAACTGTTAACATTTACTTTAAAACTTTCGCCAATATCTATTTCCATCATCAATGATTGATAAAAAAACATCAAGCCGTCTTCAAGTTTTTTTAACTTATCTTTACATACAGGGTGTCCCATAAGTCCGTTCTCATAGGAAAATTTATTTTAAATTAAATTTACGAAAGTTATACATTAGAACTAAAATAATATTCGAGTATTGACTTACACTCGTGAGGAAAAGGTTTCCTCACGAGTGTAACTCGCTTCCATATTAGCCACTGCGTGTTATTCTACCCGCAACAAAAAAAAAGGTCCCAAAACAAACCATCAATGTGAATATTTGTTGGTGCTACTATAGCGTGGGGTCTACAACATATTTACACTATAGACTGCCGTCTACAATTTTTTCCAATACTTTAGAATGTGTACACCCTAACCTAACCTAAACTAACCTGTACCTAACCTAACCTCACATTCGTTCCCAAAGATAAAGTCAAGTCATTTCAGCTCAGGTCAGGTCAGCACAAATTCAAGTCAGGTCAGGTCACTTCAGCGCAAACTCTACACGCTATAGTAGCACCCCTGCTTTTTGTTTTAGTTCTGTATTACTTTTGCAAATTTAATTTAAAATAAATTTTCCCAGACTTATGGGACACCCTGTATATATATATATATATATATATATATATATATATATATAATATATGCTGCAAACCCACAAGGAAAAAGAAAAACGATTCCAAGGCCTTTCGTGTATTCAAAGCTACACCTCGTCAGGGAATGAAGATAAAGGCGAGATGCCCATAAATATATACAACGTACAGGAAAAAACAAAACAAAATATATGTTGTATATATTTATGGGCATCTCGCCTTTATCTTCATTCCCTGACGAGGTGTAGTTTTGAATACACGAAAGGCCTTGGAATCGTTTTTCTTTTTCCTTGTGGGTTTGCAGCATTCATTCATTTCACGTGTTTTATTGTGAAATTCATCCCATATATATATATATATATATTGCTCAAGAAGAGTCCCTATAAAAATTCTTATTAAATATCTGAATGTGTACGCCTATATATGAAGAGGCGTGAGACGCTTTTCGTATACGAAAATGTGAAGTTTATTGGCTGAAAAGAAAACCTTCGAAATACAAAAAATATGAATAAAAACTAAAAAAAAAAAAAAACGTGACCAAAAAATCTTTTTTTTTTAAGAATAATAAAAATAATGAAACAAATAATATTTAAAATAATAATAATTAAAAATAAATTAAGATTAAAATAAAATAAAACTGCCATTAATGAAAATACAAATATTAAATGGAGCCACGGACAAACATTTTTTTATACCATGAGCTTAATAGTTTAGAAGACATATGGCAACACTGATAAATAGTTTGGATAATTGGATTGGCAGAGCTTTGAATTCTTTGTATTAAGACTATACTGAACGCGTCTTGTTACCTCGGAGAGGTTCGAAACATTGTGGTTAGCGAACATTTGCGAAGCTGAGCATCTTGGAGGTAATTTATACAGCAGTCTGAATGATCTGTTATGAAGCAAACTTAGTTCTACAAGACCCCTTTTGATAATTAATTGTCCCAAAGTTGCTGCCTATAAATATTAGTGCAGAAAGTTCGAAAAAGAGTCTTTAGTTTCGCTTGCACAGAATCTGAAGTTCCTCATAATCATGGTTGCTTTCGAAATTAGATATTGTTATTTATATCCGAGTCCTCACTCGTGTGTGTGTATATATTATATTATATATATTATATTATATATATATATATATATATATATATATATATATATATATATATATGGGATGAAACAAAAGCTAAGGGTGCATCATGCTCCCGAAGAATCATGCACCGGGACTGATAATAAGCGAGTGTGTGCAATACAAACTGATGAAAGTAGTATAAATAATGGAAACGGATTTGGATATTCTCTGAACTATGACAGCACGGAGCACGACCGCTTTTAGTGGTGATGGACAACGTATGGAGGCCTCGTCAGTACGTTTACCACATATTTACTCGCCAATGCTACTTCGAGCGGTTCATAACCTGAAGTGCGTGTGTGAGCGGAATGGTGGTGTGGGTGAAATATGGAACGTTTCATCTTTGAAATATGGAACGTTTCATCTTACTTCCCCGTAAGCTACGATTACCATTATTTTAAACACTAATTATTTATTTATATATGAGGATTGACAAAGTAAATAGACACCACGATGATTGTCCTCGAAAATGTTACAAAGCTCATCAATGAAATGCCAGAACGTGCATTAGTCTTACATAATGGAAAGGAGAAAGCAACACCATTCTAACTATACTGATTCAATCATTTTATTATCTCTATATATGTTATCTTTTATATATAAAGCAAACCCAGAAGGAAAAAGAAAAAAATTATTCCAAGGCCTTTCGTGTGTTCAACAGTACACCTCGTCAGCGAATGAAAAGTTTATATATGATGCATTGATGCATGTATAGATCCTAAAACGACACGCTAACCACTGTATTAGAGAAACTTTTTAGCAATTTCAAAGACAAAAAACATCCACACTCATCCTACTTGATCTAGCTAAAGCCTTTGACACCATACTTCATGACACATTCTTAAAAACTCTCATATTACGGCTTCAGGAGACTTCTTTCAAGATGATTTCGCTCATACGTTGCTAACAGGACACAGTTTACAGCACAGGATTCTTAAGCATCACAGACAAGATCCATATCCTACGGAGTGCCTCAAGGGAGCACTCTGGCGCCTATCCTGTTCCTCCTATACGTGAATGACTTCCACCGACTACTAAATAATTCGTCCTGTTACAATATCCACATGACACTATGACTTATTGCCACTCCAAACAGCTCTTCATAACAATGAACTCCACAGAATATACTGTATGTATGACTTAACGCCAGCAAAGATTTCTTAAAAAAGAAAAATCCAGTTTACATAGTCGTCACAAAAAGAGAACGTTATACCCTTGAACCTAATTTACATAAATTCAATTCCTATAAAACTATTGCAGCAGGCCAAACTCCTGGGAATTAGCCTAGACTCAAATTATGCAACAAATTAGCCAGTCTCTTACATAGTTACAGAAGTATTTGCATCACTCCCTAAACATGTCCTTAGATTCATATACCCACACTTAAAATACTGTCTTAGCGTTTACTGGGGGTACAAACGCCAGTATTTTATGAAGCCATTGATGGTAATGCAAGAAAGAATTAGGAAAATTTAGAAATTGGACAAACCATGAAAGTTAACAAAATATTCCACGATTTAAAAATTCGCAAGTAAAAATATACAAACTAAACATTGCCTCCTATATTCGTCAAATTTATTAATACTGCACCAAAAATCATCCAAAACAAATTATTAGCTACTCATACCCAAAAACCACTTCAACATAAAACATCCAAACACGTATGTCCGAAAACCGAATTTCACTCGAGGCTGTGCAACAAGATCTTTGTGCTCCGCAGGACCCAACCTCTGGAACACCGTCGATCAAGAGACAAGAATCTAACACGCTAAAAACTGAACAGAGAAAAAAGGAAAAACAAATTCATCAAATCATACAAACCATAATGTCCATTTTCTTATTACTCTTCCAACCTCTCCCTCTCCCTCGTACCCCTTCCCTTACACACCAATTACATCAATAATAAATATAAATATTTTATATTTCTGTACACCAAAACAATAATATAACATGAAAAGATAAGCAAAAGTCAAAAATGTGTAAGGTGACGCATTGTCAAGCTATTTAATTAGTTTCGATATCTCAACAAAAAAGAACGTGTGTGTGTGTGTGTAGCTGAATAATATCTATATGTATACTTATTTTATTTACAAATACATACAGAGTTTATATAGACGAGTATAATTTCATTATTAAATAGAGATGATGCATACCGTTGTAAACTGCCTTTAGCAAGCTTTACCGGCCGAAATCTACTAGCTAGATAAAATTATAATTATATAATAGATATAATTACAATAGTTTTATAATTTTTTATAAGGGACTTAAAAAACTAAGAGGAATTTAGACTAGGATATACTGTATTGTACAGGGTGGTCCAAAAGTCCCTATCTATGTTACTGAAATAATAGTATTTTAGGATAAAAATGTAGTAACATAATTAGCACGACCTCGGCTTTATAATGTCTGAAGTTTACAAAACGAGAGTTACAGACCCGCATAATCTGCGAACCCGCATTGTCGCTGCAGTCGCTAAAATAACCGCAAAAATGTTTGAGAATGTGTTCCGCAATGCAGTGGACAGATTTGAGATTTGGCGGAGACACTGATGGCGCTCACGTCGAATCTTAGACGTAAGCTTGATAAATAAATATACATCTAATTATGTTACTACATTTTTATCCTAAATTACTATTATTTCAACAAAATAGATAGGGGCTTTTGGACCACCCTGTATTTTGACCATTTAAATACATAAATTTTATAAATCCTACATTTTTTTTATAAGAGACTTAAAACTGAAAGGAACTTCCAGACTAGGACATGTACTTAGAAGCTTAATACAAAGAATAATGAAACCAGTATGTATGAATGTGAGCTGAAAAGTAAGATACGAGAAATGCTTAGAAGGATATTGAGAAGTCTAATGATGACGACAGCAATTAAATAATAATAAATAACAACAGTAATAAAGAAAGGAGTGCCTTCAATAACTTTGGAATTTGTTATAAATATGTCTTAAACTTACTGCAGATAATCTGTCTGCCTTTAAAATTACTGGAAATAACCTCAGTTCTCAGCATTATCAAATAACCCCCATTCTGTCAATAACGCATAAATTTTTTTGGAAATGACAGTTCAACGCTATGTATGTATAGGAAAGCATTAACCTTTACGGACGAAAGGTACAAATTCATAATATTTCAAATACACGTATTCATAACCCTACAAAAATTTCCATCGTTAAAAGGTTAACTGTCGCATTTTGTGTGTGTGTGTGTGTGTGTGTATGTATGTATATGTATATATATTTCTTGTCCCGCCTAATGTATGTCCTGTACCTGTATAAACAGAACAACAATAAATTATATTTTGTTATTAGTTTTTGTTCGGCTTTCCAAATATTGCTTTGACATCTTCGTTTATAAGTTTTAATACTATTTTGGATAAGATCATTGTACAAGACCCAATTTGAGGATGTTTATTTTATTATTAAACATAATGGACCAAACTTTCGACTCGTCACATTAAACATTTTAAAAAAAATAAAATATTTTTAAAATATTACATATAAATTTTCAAGATTATTCCGACTTACAAAATATACAAATTATTATTAAAAATTATTATTTAAAATAAACAAATAAATGGAAAGGTCTTTCCGTGAGAGAAGAGAAAATACACTCAAATATATTTAGGTTCGTTGTTAGTTGTTAATGTTTATGATCAGGGTTGTTTTTTTTGTAAGTAACGTCCGCTTTTTGTAACAGTGTGTCATTGTCAGTAAAGAGAATTTTGAAGTTGTTGTTTATAGAGATATTTGGGTTTGTTTACCGCGTTCGGTTGTATGTTGTATAACGCTGGTAAGTCTAGTCACATTCTATTTGTGTTGTTTAAGTCTAGTTAGTTGTGTATTTGTATTGTATAACCATTCACTGTAGAACGTCTGATATCATTCTTCGATGTAGGTATAAGTTGTGAGGACGGATTTCGGGTTTTGGGGTCGAGCTGGGAATTTGCTTCCTAGTTTATTGGATAAAAAATATAGAGATATATCTCAATCCTGTTCTAGCTGTATTAAAGATGCCTTACACACACACACACATATATTATATATATACATTATAACTGCAATCACGCAGTATATTAACGTAAAGAACGACGCTTTGTATAGGAGAATATTCCGCGCAAGACGAGGGCGAAAGAACGAAACAAATGAAAAAATGAGGTAACCACCCGGGAATCGAACCCGGGATCTTCCGATTGCCGGTCAGATATGATAACCATTACACCACGGGCCTCACTCAATCAAATGTCGTAATTCCTCTACATGCGCGCAGAAACCAATGCCCCGAAGGGGCACCCTCCCGCATGCCGTAACATTATATACGGCATCTGATGAGTGAGGTCCGTGGTGTATGGTTATCATATCTGACCGGCAATCGGAAGATCCCGGGCTCGATTCCCGGGTGGTTACCTCATTTTTTCATTTGTTTCGTTCTTTCGCTCTCATCTTGCGCGGAATATTCTCCTATACAAAGCGTCGTTCTTTACGTTAATTATACTGCGTATTTGCAGTTATAATATATATAATGTTACGGCATGCGGGAGGTGCCCCTTCGGGGCATTGTTTCTGCGCGCATGTAGAGGAATTACGACATTTGATTGAGTGAGGCCCGTGGTGTAATGGTTATCATATCTGACCGGCAATCGGAAGATCCCGGGTTCGATTCCCGGGTGGTTACCTCATTTTTTCATTTGTTTCGTTCTTTCGCCCTCGTCTTGCGCGGAATATTCTCCTATACAAAGCGTCGTTCTTTACGATATATATATATATATATATGAAACAACTATTATTAAACTTTTAGTCAGGTTATTTCAGGGGTGGGGTGTGCCCTTGGGCCCTTAATGTAAGTCGTTTAGCCGGAAGACAATTATACTTCCGTCCTCTTCTCGCTCATTACGCGTAATACATAACCATTTTTGCGGCTTTAATTCCAAGCAATACGAGAAGACTTTTGGGCTCGCAAATTCAATGCTCCAAAATGAGGATTTCAGATGTGGCAAAAACTTTTATTTTGGAGACCTTGCTTCCATTTTATGATTCGGACGAATGCATTTTGCATTAGAACATTCGTATTTGACGATTTTTTATATATATATATATATGTTGTGTGTGTGTGTGTGTGTGTGTGTGTGTGTGTGTGTGTGTGTGTACACAGGGTGTCTCAAAATTAATGTACCAAAAGACAAATATTATTTGCCGTTTTAGTTTTACAGGTATGGAAAACATTAAAAAAAGTGATTAAAGAGGTTTTGAATATTATTAACAGTTGTTTACATTACAGGGTGCTCCAGAATGAATATACCACAAACAACTCTTAATTATATATTTATTAGTTCATATAGCAGCAAAATCTAAATGACATTATATTATAATGTTTTATTTAATTAATTTAAAAACTTGTACGTGTCTTCTATCATTAGATATAATTAATCTCAGACTGCGTTCAAATTCTGAAAATATTTTCCAACGTAGCTTCAAAGACGGACATGACAACATCACAGATACGATGTTTTAGCTTCTGAAGATCCCTTGGTTTGTTATCGTAGACTTTCGTTTTCAAAACGCCCCAAAGACAGAAGTCCAAAGGGGATAAATCGAGGAGCGAGCGGACCATTTTGTAGGTTCTCCCCTACCAAACCAACGCCCTGAAAATGTTTCGTTCAAATATGTTCGAACGTTCCGAGCAAAATGTGATGGTGCTCAATCTCGTAAGAAGGTTCTCTTTTGTAATGAGCAAGGAGTTCCTCGCAACTGTGAAATAAAAAATTTCTCTAACATCTTTAGGTAAGAACCGCCAGTTACAGTTCGTTCGTCAAAAAAAAATAAGGTCCGTACATGCGAGAACGTGACAAAGTACACCAGACATTTACTTTAGGGGAATCCCTCTCACGTTCATAGATTTCACGTGGGTTGTGTTCACTCCAAATCGTACAGTTATGGCAGTTTACTTTGCCTGAAATATGGAATGTAGCCTCGTCACTAAAAACGTAAATGTAAACGGCTGTTAAGAAAATTGAAAGCCTCCTTAATGGCACGTTTTTTAAAAAAAATTCGATGCCTCCAAAACGGGGTTTCCCAGTCTTTTGTGAGTAGTATAGCCGCAAAAGGGGAGAGTGCAGGAATGTTGCAGGTTATTATGTAATGTTGCAAAGGGGGGTTGTTGCAAAGGGGGTTGTTGCAAAGGGGGAAGGGGGTTGTTGCAAAGGGGGATTGTTGCAAAGGGGGGTGGGAAAGGGGGGTGGGGGGAAACTTGGAGGCGGCGTTATCCCCCAAGAGAAAGGAGGAGGAGGAGAGAAAGGAGGAGAGGTGTTCACCTGGCAGGAGCCAAGTGCACACTAAGACTTCCAGCCGGGCTGGCGTTGTTTTATAGGCTCCTAATCAGCCAGAATCAGCCAGTTGGCTGAGCCAAGGGGGTAGAGACGCCTGAAGGAGAGAGAGAGAGAGAGAGAGACAGCTGAAGGAGAGAGAGATGCCTGTAGGAGGGAGAGACGCCTGAAGAAGAGAGAGATGCCTGTAGGAGGGAGAGACGCCTGAAGGAGAGAGGATAGGTACACATGCAGGAGTACACATGCTGGAGGTACACGTATACATGCAGGAGTACACATGCAGTAGGTACACATGCTGGAGGTACACGCACACATGCAGGAGTACACATGCTGGATGTACACATGCAGTACACATGCAGGAGGCAAACATGCAGGAGAGAGAGACATCTGAAGGAGGAAGATACATGCAGGAGAGAGAGCTGAAGGAGGGAGAGAGACTCCTGAAGGACAGAGTGGAGTTCTCCCCCAATTTATTTTCGTTTCCCTAACCTAAGAGGCCACTATGGGGTTTACCAAAGGGCCTGAAATAGAAGGAGCAGAGCTCCTTACTCGGCCGGAGCCGAGGGGGGAATGGTTCTTCAACAGCTTCGCGATCTTTTATAATCCTCTATTCTGGCTGAGTTGCCAGATAGCGCAAGGTATTCCAGATAGCGCCATGTGTCCCATTAATCGTGTAACACATATATAACGGCTGTTATTCCAAATGTACTTGTATATATAATAAACTAATGAATCATATAAAATACCACAATATATATTTATATGGTTATACAAGATTCAACCGTATAAAATAACACAAGCGCCTCTTTCATTACGCTTTAATAGAATTAACAAAGTTACCCTATTTCGTTAGACAGAAAACGAATTTTTATAAGGGTTACCCAACTAATTATCCACCATTCAATAAATAATGTGTCCCATTAATCGTGTAACACATATATAACGGCTGTTATTCCAAATGTACTTGTATATATAATAAACTAATGAATCATATAAAATACCACAATATATATTTATATGGTTATACAAGATTCAACCGTATAAAATAACACAAGCGCCTCTTTCATTACGCTTTAATAGAATTAACAAAGTTACCCTATTTCGTTAGACAGAAAACGAATTTTTATAAGGGTTACCCAACTAATTATCCACCATTCAATAAATAATGTGTCCCATTAATCGTGTAACACATATATAACGGCTGTTATTCCAAATGTACTTGTATATATAATAAACTAATGAATCATATAAAATACCACAATATATATTTATATGGTTATACAAGATTCAACCGTATAAAATAACACAAGCGCCTCTTTCATTACGCTTTAATAGAATTAACAAAGTTACCCTATTTCGTTAGACAGAAAACGAATTTTATAAGGGTTACCCAACTAATTATCCACCATTCAATAAATAATAGCAAACGTGAATAAAGAGTTCCAATTCAATGGGTAACTATATCGACATAAGCTTATTATTGTAACGTTTGCTCCCAATATAAATTTTCCTAAATAACAGTAAAACCAATTAATTGAAACTTCATTTAAATACAGCTTCATTAAACTTGAAGATGAACGAAACAAATAACATAGTTATCCATAATTCAGCCCTCACGAATAACGAAACGAAATGATCATTTACGATACAATTCGAAATACGATAATTTACGATACAATTCCACCAAACGAGATGAAAACTTATGAAGCATATAGCCTCATTCCTGCGACGAAAAAAATGAAAAATGACGTAAAATAAAGAAATTATTCATTTGGATTTGCCCAAGCCACTATAGCGGGGTCGAATCGTGTCTCTAGGGACACGATTCGAACGAAAAAGGTCTCTAGGGACCTTTTTCGGACCGAGGGATTATCCTTCTACAAGCTATTCGAGCAGAAATCACCACTGACTCCAGATATTAATTTTATCATTCTTATTACTTCTACAATGAAAATATTTACGCGTAATTTGTATGGTGTCATATAGAAATATAATGATATATATATATATATATATATATATATTGGGGGGGGAGATCTCTCACCCGTTCTTCGGCCCGACCCCGTTTCATTGTAGAAATAATAATAATAATATATATATATATATATATATATATATATATATATATATATATATTATATACCCTTTGGATAACCTTTGGTTAGCTTCCGCCCGAATTGTTCATTCTGACGAAGGTCAAGGGAAAAACGTACACACAATATGTATGTATATATATATATATATAATATATATATGCTACACACAGACCGTGCATGGAACTCTTCTGGGATAATTAAATCCACTATAGTCCGAGTAAGTAATGACAAATACCGCCTCGGTGGTGGTGGTTAGCGTCGCGGACTACGAATCCATCGGCCCAGGGTTCGAGACCCGACGGCAGCCGGCGCGCAGCAAAGCCCAGCTGTTCCACACAATAAAGAAAGTGGTTGGTAGATAAATGGGCACCCTAGGAGGCCTAGTGGTCAAGACGCTGGGCTGCTGATGGGTCGTGGTTCGGAATCCACGTTAAACTGTAGGTCTAAGGTGGAGTGAAAAGCTTGACCTTCGTCAGAATGAACAATTCGGGCGGAAGCTAACCAAAGGTTAGCCCGACGCGGGCAACGGGTCACTCGCAAAGAGAATTTAATCATTGGTAAACTTCCTTCCAGACCACTCTTTCTATATATATATATATATATATATATATAGAAAGAGAGCGAGAGTTTTGTTCAATAAATAATAATCGAAAAAAACATCGTAATGCACGATTTTTTCTATGTAGCAATAATAATTAACTCTTTCAAATACGTGATTTAAAATAACAGGACCATTTTACCCGAGGCAGTAGTATATCCGAAAAACATCGTAATGCACGATTTTTTCTATGTAGCAATAATAATTAACTCTTTCAAATACGTGATTTAAAATAACAGGACCATTTTACCCGAGGCAGTAGTATATCCGAAAAACATCGTAATGCACGATTTTTTCTATGTAGCAATAATAATAATTAACTCTTTCAAATACGTGATTTAAAATAACAGGACCATTTTACCCGAGGCAGTAGTATATCCGAAAAACATCGTAATGCACGATTTTTTCTATGTAGCAATAATAATTAACTCTTTCAAATACGTGATTTAAAATAACAGGACCATTTTACCGGAGGCAGTAGTATATCCGAAAAACATCGTATAACCTAATTTGCAACTATAGTTTACCTTGACTTTCATATGCTTCTATCCTGTTTTATTAATAAAGATTTTTAACTTTTAATAACGTATGAATAAAGATTTTTAACATTTAATTTTATTTTAGTATTTATTCATGCCACGCCGCCTTAGACCACAGCTTAACGTTGAAACCGAATGTTCTTTTTAAAATATAATTAGGATATAATTTCTTTATTATAAAATAAGTTAACAATTATGTTAACAAACAATACTAATAATTTGTAAGATATAATATAAGGGACTACCATAGAAATGTAAGTGCCTATAATTCGATTTTATATATATGTTACTCGTCCGGTCTCGTTATAGCGGATTGGTACACGTCATAGCTCCACCCAGCTACATCGGCAGCCAATCACTACGAACATCTGGTCTTTTGGGCGGAGCTTGGCGAATGTGCATATAAAAGGGGATATTTTCAGTTGGGAGTAACAGTAGCTATTTTCGCATCAGTGAATAATCAACCATGGACCTGTACGTCTCCCCAGACTTGTATGAAGAACGTGATACTGCAGCATTAACCACAATTAGTCTTTTCAATGCTGCTGATTGTGGCGAACTATTTTCGACGCAAACCGTAGAAGATATTTGCAGTGACGCTCCTTACAATCCGACGCAAGGGACTACCATAGAAATGTAAGTGCCCATAATTAGAATTTTATATATATATGGAGAGTTGTAGTATTTCGTCAAATAGATACTAGTCAAAAATGTCAATCAATGTTATTTCCCCATTATGCTAAAATCGAAATTTTTATGGCGTTCACTCCTCGAACCAAAGATATCTTCACATAATGGGGATCTGTCTGTCTGTCTGTATACTCTGTATATGTTTTCCTTTAAGGTCCGATGAGGATTTGACACGAGTTATACAATCTTTTGAAGGGAATACGGATGATATACTAATCAGTCAACAATGTCAAATAATGTAAGTGTTTTTCGATCTTTTTGGGATAAGAAGACGCAATATATTTTCATAAATTTATTAAATGAAAGAAATCAGTACAGTAAACGAATATACAAATATACGAACAAAAACATTATAATATACAGCGAGTACGTACAATTGGAAAACGGTTTTTTATCTGTCTGCATACCATTTCATCGTTTCGGTGAGTGTGACACGGGTCAAATAAATTTAAAAAATTTATAAATTCTTTATCATTTGACATATGCATGAGAAATGAGACACAGTACATTCCGCAAACATTAGTAAAATATCCCTGCATACGAAATGGGTTCCATACAACTTCGGGAATATGTAACTGAGCGAGAAATTTTACAATAATAGGGTCACTCCAGGGTTGAGTACCGAGTGAATCAAAATAGTACAGGCGCTGTCTATTTTTAAAATAGACCGCGATCCAGTGAATCCCTTCATTACCGATGATGTCTGTGTTCACAATAAGACTACCGCATTCTCGCGTACTTGGCAAACTCAATGTTTCATTCTTCGCAAACACGCCGATAAATTTGGAACGTGTGACTCGCTCCATTACTTTCTGAAGTGTATTAGCATCCATTTTAAAAGTCAGTGATAACGCTTCTAAATCTATCTACTTCTATTAGGGCTTGCGATTCGAGATATACTAGTACACTAATAGGAGCGTCTATAGGCTTGGCGAATTCCAGCCGCACTGAGATGTTACCGCTCTGCTGTGGTGTTAAATGGGTATTTACGCTAGCAGATAAGTCAGGTGTAATGTCAAACGGATAAAGGTTAAATTGATTTTTCGCCTGTGCACACACAAAGGAGAAAGTGAAACGCTAATTGAAACATGAGTTATTTAATAAACGAGATATTCAGTTAACACAAGAAATAACAGAAAACACAAGAAAAAACAAATGCTTAGATTTGGTGATCACAAACAACAGAAACCTAAAGAAACCTGTACTCGATATGAAGGGCTTTCATATCGTTCAGTAGTATTTTTGTTCCCACTTTACAACCGGATGGTAAGTCATCTTTAAATACGTCTAGAATACAATCAAAAGCACGCACAAAGAGTTCATCGTTAGTTACATTATTAAACACAAGTTTATAAACACGCTTTTCCAATCGAGGGTTTATTTCTACCGACCCGAGCTTTTCAATCGTGAACACGTCTTCACTCAACATAGCGGCAATTGAAATAATCTTCTAAATCGTTACGACAACTGCGCGTTATATAAAGAAATAGTTCTTCAGGATAATTTTCACGAACTAGGCATATTTTATAATGTTTTACTAAACATCTTCATACACCGGCGCATTATTTGAGAGGAACATATGCTCATATTTTTCCTTTCTGCCCGTCAAACGATACTCATCTCTAAAGTCTGTTAAAAACTCACGCAGGACACTAGCCACAACCTCACTACGAACCTCGTCATGATATACATTAATATAGTGATAAAAATACTTAAGATTGTCCATGATCACGAGATTCACATTTTCAGTCGTAGGGTATGAGTAATCGACATGGTGTAGCATGACGTAATGCGGCTTGTCACACCACCCATCCGCAAGACTCATTATCCATACCTGCTGCTTCTCTTCTGCACGCGCTGTTTCTTTTACTTTAGACTTTATAAAGTTTAGATCTGCAGCATACTTCAGCACATCGTCAGTGCAACGAAAGCCTTCAATGGTCTCACCAGAACATCCGTAGAGTATTTGTACATCTTGGAACTTCACACAATCCAATGTGGTTTTAAAAGAGGCATAGGAGGGGGGAATAGGAAGTTTTTCGGTATCCACCACATCCTGGCACTTTGCTGAATACCATTTCATAAACGTTGTACAAACAATATTAAAGGTAGCCATTTGAATACACGTCTGATTTTTCTTCTGAATACACGTCTGATCTCTCGGTCTTACTGCAGTCGACTGATCACGCAGGGAATCACAGATAGCAACATGACTCAAGGTCTTACAGTGGGCGGAGCTTAGAATTTTCGCCTGTGCACACACAAAGGAGAAAGTGAAACGCTAATTGAAACATGAGTTATTTAATAAACGTGATATTCAGTTAACACAAGAAATAACAGAAAACACAAGAAAAAACAAATGCTTAGATTTGGTGATCACAAACAACAGAAACCTAATACTTTAAAGAAAGCATTCTATTAAATACTTTTAGCCTATGTTCACGAATTAATACCGGTTTTAAAATAGATTCGACAAGAAGACCGGCTGGACTGATTTTATAGAAATTCAAGGATTCCAAGTTGATCACGAGAGAAGTTATGTAGTCATCTTCCATGCTGCAAAATCTCATCGTTAGCCTGCCTGCTCAGAGCACCGACAAGAGGTAAAATCGAATCCACATCAACACAAAATTTTAGTCGCTAAAATAACAGCCTGAGTATTGTTCATGTTCTAAATTATCTTTGATTCGTTTTGATAAAATTGAGTAAACTGCAGCCTTTGTTTCCTGATCAGAAACTCTCCGTCTTTTTCTGGTATGGTGCAAGGCTTCGTTGCAACCATATTCACTGCACGAGTCTACTTCACAGTCGTTGCCTTCTAATCTAGATTTACACTCTTCACTAATGCATTCGATGGGTGAATAATCATCTTGGTTGATATTATTGACACCACATTCGAGAGGGCTCACTGGGGTAACGGACACTTCAGGTAATGGCGCGGACGCTTGAGGTGGGTCGGGGACAATCTCCTCAGGTTGCCCTTGTGGCGGGGCAAATATTGTGTGGGGGTAATTATGTGTTGCTTCTAAGTAAACAAAACGGGCCTTATGTAACACAGTGGCAATTAATAATGATTTATGCAAAGATGCACCAGCTCTTCTGGAACGTCTGGATGCAATTTTACCGAGCGATATATTTATCAACTTGTATGCTTCAAACCCGTTTGGAACGTCAGATATCATGTTCACCACCTAGGAATTGGTCAAGGCACAGAGAGCTAACTAACACGACTCTATCCTCTATTACCAATCTTGTAATGAGTTAAAGTGAAAGTTTCGCCTGCCTTTATACAATGTCGTTCTGACGTCGTTATCAAGCTCCACACAGGGAACTTCCAGGAAGTAACATGAATCACGTTGCTGTTCTTTCACCTGTACACACACACACACACACACACACACACACACACACACACACACAAAGGAGAAAGTGATACGTTGGTTGAAACATGATTTATTTAATAAAAGAAATATTCAAGCTATATATATATATATTTACAAACACGTGTAATAAATAAGTTAACAACAGACATCAATGATTATATTCAAGACATATTTACAAACGTGTGATAAATAAGTTAACAATTGAATTTCTGTAACCCGAGAGACGACGGACGGAGTCATTACAAGCTCGGCTCCGCCGTGCTTGTAATGACTCCGTCCGTCGTCTCTCGGGTTAACATAATTTCATTTGTTAACTTGTTTATTACACATGTTTTTAAATATATATGTCTTGAATATAGTCATTGATGTGTCTGTTGTTAACTTATTTATTACACGTGTTTGTAATGAGTCTTGCGGATGGGTGGTGTGACAAGCCGCATTACGTCATGCTACACCATGTCGATTACTCATACCCTACGACTGAAAATGTGAATCTCGTGATCATGGACAATCTTAAGTATTTTTATCACTATATTAATGTATATCATGACGAGGTTCGTAGTGAGGTTGTGGCTAGTGTCCTGCGTGAGTTTTTAACAGACTTTAGAGATGAGTATCGTTTGACGGGCAGAAAGGAAAAATATGAGCATATGTTCCTCTCAAATAATGCGCCGGTGTATGAAGATGTTTAGTAAAACATTATAAAATATGCCTAGTTCGTGAAAATTATCCTGAAGAACTATTTCTTTATATAACGCGCAGTTGTCGTAACGATTTAGAAGATTATTTCAATTGCCGCTATGTTGAGTGAAGACGTGTTCACGATTGAAAAGCTCGGGTCGGTAGAAATAAACCCTCGATTGGAAAAGCGTGTTTATAAACTTGTGTTTAATAATGTAACTAACGATGAACTCTTTGTGCGTGCTTTTGATTGTATTCTAGACGTATTTAAAGATGACTTACCATCCGGTTGTAAAGTGGGAACAAAAATACTACTGAACGATATGAAAGCCCTTCATATCGAGTACAGGTTTCTTTAGGTTTCTGTTGTTTGTGATCACCAAATCTAAGCATTTGTTTTTTCTTGTGTTTTCTGTTATTTCTTGTGTTAACTGAATATCTCGTTTATTAAATAACTCATGTTTCAATTAGCGTTTCACTTTCTCCTTTGTGTGTGCACAGGCGAAAAATCAATTTAACCTTTATCCGTTTGACATTACACCTGACTTATCTGCTAGCGTAAATACCCATTTAACACCACAGCAGAGCGGTAACATCTCAGTGCGGCTGGAATTCGCCAAGCCTATAGACGCTCCTATTAGTGTACTAGTATATCTCGAATCGCAAGCCCTATAGAAGTAGATAGATTTAGAAGCGTTATCACTGACTTTTAAAATGGATGCTAATACACTTCAGAAAGTAATGGAGCGAGTCACACGTTCCAAATTTATCGGCGTGTTTGCGAAGAATGAAACATTGAGTTTGCCAAGTACGCGAGAATGCGGTAGTCTTATTGTGAACACAGACATCATCGGTAATGAAGGGATTCACTGGATCGCGGTCTATTTTAAAAATAGACAGCGCCTGTACTATTTTGATTCACTCGGTACTCAACCCTGGAGTGACCCTATTATTGTAAAATTTCTCGCTCAGTTACATATTCCCGAAGTTGTATGGAACCCATTTCGTATGCAGGGATATTTTACTAATGTTTGCGGAATGTACTGTGTCTCATTTCTCATGCATATGTCAAATGATAAAGAATTTATAAATTTTTTAAATTTATTTGACCCGTGTCACACTCACCGAAACGATGAAATGGTATGCAGACAGATAAAAAACCGTTTTCCAATTGTACGTACTCGCTGTATATTATAATGTTTTTGTTCGTATATTTGTATATTCGTTTACTGTACTGATTTCTTTCATTTAATAAATTTATGAAAATATATTGCGTCTTCTTATCCCAAAAAGATCGAAAAACACTTACATTATTTGACATTGTTGACTGATTAGTATATCATCCGTATTCCCTTCAAAAGATTGTATAACTCGTGTCAAATCCTCATCGGACCTTAAAGGAAAACATATACAGAGTATACAGACAGACAGACAGATCCCCATTATGTGAAGATATCTTTGGTTCGAGGAGTGAACGCCATAAAAATTTCGATTTTAGCATAATGGGGAAATAACATTGATTGACATTTTTGACTAGTATCTATTTGACGAAATACTACAACTCTCCATATATATATAAAATTCTAATTATGGGCACTTACATTTCTATGGTAGTCCCTTGCGTCGGATTGTAAGGAGCGTCACTGCAAATATCTTCTACGGTTTGCGTCGAAAATAGTTCGCCACAATCAGCAGCATTGAAAAGACTAATTGTGGTTAATGCTGCAGTATCACGTTCTTCATACAAGTCTGGGGAGACGTACAGGTCCATGGTTGATTATTCACTGATGCGAAAATAGCTACTGTTACTCCCAACTGAAAATATCCCCTTTTATATGCACATTCGCCAAGCTCCGCCCAAAAGACCAGATGTTCGTAGTGATTGGCTGCCGATGTAGCTGGGTGGAGCTATGACGTGTACCAATCCGCTATAACGAGACCGGACGAGTAACATATATATAAAATCGAATTATAGGCACTTACATTTCTATGGTAGTCCCTTATATTATATCTTACAAATTATTAGTATTGTTTGTTAACATAATTGTTAACTTATTTTATAATAAAGAAATTATATCCTAATTATATTTTAAAAAGAACATTCGGTTTCAACGTTAAGCTGTGGTCTAAGGCGGCGTGGCATGAATAAATACTAAAATAAAATTAAATGTTAAAAATCTTTATTCATACGTTATTAAAAGTTAAAAATCTTTATTAATAAAACAGGATAGAAGCATATGAAAGTCAAGGTAAACTATAGTTGCAAATTAGGTTATACGATGTTTTTCGGATATACTACTGCCTCCGGTAAAATGGTCCTGTTATTTTAAATCACGTATTTGAAAGAGTTAATTATTATTGCTACATAGAAAAAATCGTGCATTACGATGTTTTTCGGATATACTACTGCCTCGGGTAAAATGGTCCTGTTATTTTAAATCACGTATTTGAAAGAGTTAATTATTATTATTGCTACATAGAAAAAATCGTGCATTACGATGTTTTTCGGATACTACTGCCTCGGGTAAAATGGTCCTGTTATTTTAAATCACGTATTTGAAAGAGTTAATTATTATTGCTACATAGAAAAAATCGTGCATTACGATGTTTTTCGGATATACTACTGCCTCGGGTAAAATGGTCCTGTTATTTTAAATCACGTATTTGAAAGAGTTAATTATTATTGCTACATAGAAAAAATCGTGCATTACGATGTTTTTTTCGATTATTATTTATTGAACAAAACTCTCGCTCTCTTTCTATATATATATATATATATATATATATATGTAGAAAGAGTGGTCTGGAAGGAAGTTTACCAATGATTAAATTCTCTTTGCGAGTGACCCGTTGCCCGCGTCGGGCTAACCTTTGGTTAGCTTCCGCCCGAATTGTTCATTCTGACGAAGGTCAAGCTTTTCACTCCACCTTAGACCTACAGTTTAACGTGGATTCCGAACCACGACCCATCAGCAGCCCAGCGTCTTGACCACTAGGCCTCCTAGGGTGCCCATTTATCTACCAACCACTTTCTTTATTGTGTGGAACAGCTGGGTTTGCTGCGCGCCGGCTGCCGTCGGGTCTCGAACCCTGGGCCGATGGATTCGTAGTCCGCGACGCTAACCACCACCACCGAGGCGGTATTTGTCATTACTTACTCGGACTATAGTGGATTTAATTATCCCAGAAGAGTTCCATGCACGGTCTGTGTGTAGCGTATATATATATATATATATATATATATATATATATTGTGTGTACGTTTTTCCCTTGACCTTCGTCAGAATGAACAATTCGGGCGGAAGCTAACCAAAGGTTATCCAAAGGGTATATAATATATATATATATATATATATATATATATATATTATCTACAATGAAACGGGGTCGGGCCGAAGAACGGGTGAGAGATCTCCCCCCCCAATATATATATATATATATATATATATATATATATATATCATTATATTTCTATATGACACCATACAAATTACGCGTAAATATTTTCATTGTAGAAGTAATAAGAATGATAAAATTAATATCTGGAGTCAGTGGTGATTTCTGCTCGAATAGCTTGTAGAAGGATAATCCCTCGGTCCGAAAAAGGTCCCTAGAGACCTTTTTCGTTCGAATCGTGTCCCTAGAGACACGATTCGACCCCGCTATAGTGGCTTGGGCAAATCCAAATGAATAATTTCTTTATTTTACGTCATTTTTCATTTTTTTCGTCGCAGGAATGAGGCTATATGCTTCATAAGTTTTCATCTCGTTTGGTGGAATTGTATCGTAAATTATCGTATTTCGAATTGTATCGTAAATGATCATTTCGTTTCGTTATTCGTGAGGGCTGAATTATGGATAACTATGTTATTTGTTTCGTTCATCTTCAAGTTTAATGAAGCTGTATTTAAATGAAGTTTCAATTAATTGGTTTTACTGTTATTTAGGAAAATTTATATTGGGAGCAAACGTTACAATAATAAGCTTATGTCGATATAGTTACCCATTGAATTGGAACTCTTTATTCACGTTTGCTATTATTTATTGAATGGTGGATAATTAGTTGGGTAACCCTTATAAAATTCGTTTTCTGTCTAACGAAATAGGGTAACTTTGTTAATTCTATTAAAGCGTAATGAAAGAGGCGCTTGTGTTATTTTATACGGTTGAATCTTGTATAACCATATAAATATATATTGTGGTATTTTATATGATTCATTAGTTTATTATATATACAAGTACATTTGGAATAACAGCCGTTATATATGTGTTACACGATTAATGGGACACATTATTTATTGAATGGTGGATAATTAGTTGGGTAACCCTTATAAAAATTCGTTTTCTGTCTAACGAAATAGGGTAACTTTGTTAATTCTATTAAAGCGTAATGAAAGAGGCGCTTGTGTTATTTTATACGGTTGAATCTTGTATAACCATATAAATATATATTGTGGTATTTTATATGATTCATTAGTTTATTATATATACAAGTACATTTGGAATAACAGCCGTTATATATGTGTTACACGATTAATGGGACACATTATTTATTGAATGGTGGATAATTAGTTGGGTAACCCTTATAAAAATTCGTTTTCTGTCTAACGAAATAGGGTAACTTTGTTAATTCTATTAAAGCGTAATGAAAGAGGCGCTTGTGTTATTTTATACGGTTGAATCTTGTATAACCATATAAATATATATTGTGGTATTTTATATGATTCATTAGTTTATTATATATACAAGTACATTTGGAATAACAGCCGTTATATATGTGTTACACGATTAATGGGACACATTATTTATTGAATGGTGGATAATTAGTTGGGTAACCCTTATAAAAATTCGTTTTCTGTCTAACGAAATAGGGTAACTTTGTTAATTCTATTAAAGCGTAATGAAAGAGGCGCTTGTGTTATTTTATACGGTTGAATCTTGTATAACCATATAAATATATATTGTGGTATTTTATGATTCATTAGTTTATTATATATACAAGTACATTTGGAATAACAGCCGTTATATATGTGTTACACGATTAATGGGACACATTATTTATTGAATGGTGGATAAATAGTTGGGTAACCCTTATAAAAATTCGTTTTCTGTCTAACGAAATAGGGTAACTTTGTTAATTCTATTAAAGCGTAAAGAAAAAGGCGCTTGTGTTATTTTATACGGTTGAATCTTGTATAACCATATAAATATATATTGTGGTATTTTATATGATTCATTAGTTTATTATATATACAAGTACATTTGGAATAACAGCCGTTATATATGTGTTACACGATTAATGGGACACATGGCGCTATCTGGAATACCTTGCGCTATCTGGCAACTCAGCCAGAATAGAGGATTATAAAAGATCGCGAAGCTGTTGAAGAACCATTCCCCCCTCGGCTCCGGCCGAGTAAGGAGCTCTGCTCCTTCTATTTCAGGCCCTTTGGTAAACCCCATAGTGGCCTCTTAGGTTAGGGAAACGAAAATAAATTGGGGAGAACTCCACTCTGTCCTTCAGGAGTCTCTCTCCCTCCTTCAGCTCTCTCTCCTGCATGTATCTTCCTCCTTCAGATGTCTCTCTCTCCTGCATGTTTGCCTCCTGCATGTGTACTGCATGTGTACATCCAGCATGTGTACTCCTGCATGTGTGCGTGTACCTCCAGCATGTGTACCTACTGCATGTGTACTCCTGCATGTGTACCTATCCTCTCTCCTTCAGGCGTCTCTCCCTCCTACAGGCATCTCTCTCTTCTTCAGGCGTCTCTCCCTCCTACAGGCATCTCTCTCTCCTTCAGCTGTCTCTCTCTCTCTCTCTCTCCTTCAGGCGTCTCTACCCCCTTGGCTCAGCCAACTGGCTGATTATGAGCCTATAAAACAACGCCAGCCCGGCTGGAAGTCTTAGTGTGCACTTGGCTCCTGCCAGGTGAACACCTCTCCTCCTTTCTCTCCTCCTCCTCCTTTCTCTTGGGGGATAACGCCGCCTCCAAGTTTCCCCCCACCCCCCACCCCCCCCCCCCCCCCCTTTCCCCCCCCCCCTTTGCAACAATCCCCCTTTGCAACAACCCCCTTCCCCCTTTGCAACAACCCCTTCCCCCCTTTGCAACAACCCCCCTTTACAACATTACATAATAACCTGCAACATTCCTGCACTCTCCCCTTTTGCGGCTATACTACTTTTGTGGTCACGGACCCCTTTCTAACCCTTATAACTTCCGCGGACTTCCCTTCTTCTCCATAGCGCTAATTTGGTTAACTTTCTAATATAGAAGAAAAAATACAAATTGTGAAAATTAGTGTACGACTTTATTATCTATCGTCAAAAGAAGGAACTTCACGGTAAAAACTAAAAAGCATATAAATATAACACAAATGTCAAACAAAATGTTAAAGGTGAAACAAATTAATATTTGGAATTTTGTTTGGAGATACCACCGCGGATCCCTTGAATATTATTTGCTAGTTAACTTTTACAGCCTAAAATAAAAAGACAAATAAGATTTGTTTTTGGTATACTCAGTTTGGGACACTACACACACACACACACACACACACACACACACATTTTATATATTTATATATATACTAGCGGAGCGACCCGACGTTGCCGGGATGGATGTTAAACGCTATAAGCTAACGAAAATATCACGACTTAACCTAACCAATCGTCAAGGGCGTACAATTAACCTAATCGGGCATTCAATTGACCTACCCGGGCATTCAATTGACCTAACAGGGCATTCAGTTGACCTAACCGGGCACATAGTGTGTGTGTGTGTGTGTAGCGTTCAACATCCACCGCGGCAACGCCGGGTCGCTCCGCTAGTTTTAATTATATGTGAAGCTCAAGATTTCCATGACTGTGTTCTTTACTATAGTTTTATTGACCAAATAATTAGGTAGTCATGAAAATCTTAAGATTCAGAAATCTTGACAAAATGTGAAGCTCAAAATTTTCACGGCTGCGTTCTTTTCTGTAGTTTAATCGCGGTGCTGGGGCCTTCGGGCCCAGTAATTTTAATTATTTAATTTATTAACACCCAAGTGCACAACCTGGGGACCTAATCAATATGTGTGTGAAGTTTCATGTTTGTAACTGCTTCCATTTTGGGTTATGGCTGGAACACACACACACACACACACACACACACACACACACACGTCCTTTTATTAAAAGTATAGATATATATACCGTTAGGTGGGGCAATGTACGTACTATCCGAATGTTTTGGCTCCTCTTGTGGGGTGAGACAAGGCTCCTTGCTCTTCCCTATGCTGTTTAATGTGTATATTGACGGATTAATTGCTTCACTTAATGAGGCAACAGCAGGATGTTGTATAGATAACACAAGGATAAATAACTTAGTGTATGCCGATGATATGGTGTTAATAAGTCCCTCTGTTAAGGTCTAGATCGGCTACTAAAAGTCTGCGAAGTGTATTCGCAGAAACATATTCTTTTTAATGTTACAAAAACTAAAGTTATGCAGTTTCAAAAGCTGTAATCAGCCAGCTGACATTAGGTTTAAAATGAAAGGTGAATTAATTGAGGAAGTACAAGAGTTTAAGTATTTGGGTCAAACTACGTATTACCAGCTCCTTGAGTGATGACTCGGATATAAGAAAACAATCTTGAAGCCTTTGTGCTAAAGCAAATATGACTATAAGGAACTTTCGGTTCTGTACAAGTGAAGCTAAAGACACTCTCTTTCGTACTTTCTGCAATAATATATACGGACAGCAACTCTGGGTTAATTATAAAAAAAAGGTTCTGGCAGAACCCTAAATTTGCTGTACAACAGGTCTTTTAGACTTAAATAAATTACCCCTGAGATACTCAGCTTCGCAAATGTTTGCTACCCGCAATGTCCCGAGCTTCCCGGAGGTAACAAGACGTGCTCAATAGTCTAACTCTAATGCAAAGAATTGAAAAATCAACCAACCCGATTATTCAAGCTATCCATGAGTCCTGCCGTTTATCCTCTAAGGCTGAGTCTAAGCTATGGAATTCTTGGTACGAAAACGTCTGTCTGTAGCTCCACTTAACTTTGACATTACTGTATTATTTCTAATCAACTGTATATATTTTTATCCTTTGTATGTGAGCTGTCATTGTATTAATAATATTTGTCATATGGACTATAGTCTGCCAATAAACCTTTTCATCTTCACGTATATATATATATATATATTTTTTATATTTTTTTTTTTCATGGTACACGCAGACCGTGCATGGAACAAACAACTCTTCTGGGAAAATTAAATCCACTATAGTCCGAATAGTAATGGTAAATGACAAACACTATACTTTTTTCTTTTTCATGATGTTAGCCCGACGTGGGCAACGGGTCACTCTCAAAGAGGCCCCAAAAACATAGCTTCCCTCACCAGCTATCTGCAAAGCAGATATCCGCTTTGCAGATAGCTAGCTGTTGAGGGAAGCTATATTTTTGGGGCCTCTTTGCGAGTGACCCGTTGCCCACGTCGGGCTAACATCATGAAAAAGAAAAAAGTATAGTGTTTGTCATTTACCATACTATTCGGACTATAGTGGATTTAATTTTCCCAGAAGAGTTGTTTGTTCCATGCACGGTGTGTGTGTGTGTGTGTGTGTGTGTATTACTAGACGTGTCACGTCTGGCTTAGAACAATTCTAGATGAACCGGACGTATCTGGTTATGTGAGGTGGAGGGCACAAGAAACAAACTCTCTACTTCACCAGGCCAACTCAAGAGGAGGGGCAACACGCTTGACCTTCGTGAAATGAGGAATCGTAGCACGAAACATTTGAAAGGTATATAACACACACACACACACACACACACACTGTGTTTGTGTGTATCGTGCGTTTGTGATATTTCGAGATGAATGTATGCTTTTGCTTTCTCTGCCGTAATACTAAATTAAAAGTGACTCATTACTCGTCGGTTTAATTTCTTCACATCGTGGTGATTATGAAATGTCAATGTATTCGCGGTGATAATTTATTGAGTAAAAGTAAGGTGCAACGTAATGTGTCCAAATATATGAATATATCAGGATCTGAAAACAAACAAAGCTTAAACACCTTCAGAGTAGTTTAACACGCAAGCAATCAGACGGTCACAAAACTCGATAAGTCTCAATTTTACTAAAAGGAGAAAAGTGACCATTTGCCGGAATCGTCAAAAATAGAGACATGAAGGAGAGAGAGAAAAAATAACAAGAAATAACAATAAGCGGAATAATTATGAGGAGTGCTTTAAAATCAAAATTGAATAAAAACAATTTATGCCTTAAGAACTGTGCCGTTGCATGCGCTTGCAACTGCGAAACGCAAGCTGACAAAACGACGGGGCCTGAAATGCATTCTATGCAACTCGTTTAAGCATTACGAATGCATCAATCTGAGAAAGGCTAAAAAGGTAATGAAGATACTCCACAATAAATTCATTGGTCTGTACAGCTAAGTTTGTGTGAAATGCGTGGAAATGAAGAGAAAAGTCGTACAAACTGGGCTGGAAAATGATGAGAGAAAGAAAAAATGGATCAAAATTTGGTTGAGTTAAGAAATTACACTAAACGTCAACTAATATACCCATCAGGAATTTACGATGTGGCAGAATAGGCTGAAAACTACATACACGAGGTACAGAGCACAAAGAACAACGAGTTTCAGAGAAGAGCAGAAGAGCACTCAGACGAAGGATATAAGATAGTAACTTCATGAATAAAGACGAAAGTACACCAAAGACTAAAAAACTACAGAGTAGGAAAGGAGTGCTGGAACAAGAGAGAGAGAGAGAGAGAGAGAGAGAGAGAGAGAGAGAGAGAGAGAGAGAGAGAGAGAGAGAGATCGAATCGCACAAATTCCAGAGGGGTAAGTCTAAAAACGTAAGAGAATAAAAAAGACGGACCATGTGCGAATATTGCAAAACAAGTTCGTGTAAATATGGCTCTAGATACATATATAACCACCTTAAAAAAATGTTTCTAAATGATGAGGAATGGAAGTTGCAGATACGAAGCAAACTGCTACTATTTCCACCCTTCACTGTGCAAACAATCAATTTAGGAGAAGGGAGAAAAATGTCTTAATGTGGAGTACCTGTTTTTTCACATTAAGGGTACTCAAAGAAGAGAAAGATACTAATAAAATACAATTTTTTTAGAAATGAGAATGATAAAAGTACAACTCCCTCTTTTAATAAGATAAGGCCGAACTTCGCAGATATACGTACCCCAGCAATACGTACAACACCCTTCCGTCCAACATCATTCACCGTGGATAGTAGTCTATTATGACTTGATCCTCTGGATCCAGAGATTCTATATTTAGTTTTAAATCGATAATTAATTAGTTTTAAATTGATAATTATTTAGTTTCGTAAAAATTGGTCGTTGCCAATTTACCGGCAGTTTTTACATAAATTTCTTACGTTCTTGTGGTTCGGAACCCACGTAAAATTGTAGGTCCCCTCCGCCACCACGGAGGACATACACAATACACGATTACGAACACAGTTAGGTAGACCAGCCATGAGTGGATCCTAGGGTCTTTGTTGGTCTGAAACATTATAACATTATAACATAACTCAACAATCACAATGGTACCAAAGGCTGCATCCTCAGTATTATCAAATGCAATGGCTCATCCACAATAAGAACCGTCAAAATCAACCAGAAATCAACCTTTATACAAGACAACCTAGGACCAAGATTATTAACCCAATAAATTTATTATACACAAATATACAAGGCCTGTACACTGACCATGCAGCAGACTGCAATTATAATACACGCACAATTTAGTTCTGGAAACCAGCATAGATATCGTATGCCTAACGGAAACACACTTACATACGAGTAAATGCCAAAAAAAAGGCTGTGAAAATTGCATCGAAGACACTGACAAATATCAATGACAAAATAAATAAGAATTAACGCACACAAATTTCTCTGACCATAACTTAATCGATATACAAATAAAGTTAGCAACCAGGAGACCAAAAACGCACCCAGAAAGGCAGAAGAAATAGTTAAAGGTTTAAATATGAATTCAAAGAAAGAAGACTGAGAAAAATGTAAATGAAGATTTAAAGAAATTAAATTGAAAATTGCTACTTCACAAGAAGACCCCAGAAGAAATATTCTTTATAATAGAAAACGAAATTAAACCCAAGTTGCTGAAACATGTTCCAAAGAGACGAAAGAGAGAACGTAGCAAGTTCTAGAGAAAAATCAGAATATCATTTAGACCAGTGCTGTCCAACTTCTATAAAGCGCGGCCAAGATGTTGCCTATAATCATACACTGTTGGTTAATACGACTTAGGAACCCGCTGAATGTTGTTCTCCCTACTAGAAATGACAAAATAGGGAAGAAAATTCAGAAATGAAATTTGGCAAACGTCCATTCCGCGGGCCGCAAGTTGGACAGCGCTGATTTAGACAACGAAAACAAGCAGTAAAAAATCTTCACAGATGCGGAACTGAAGCAAGGATACTCAAAGTAGAGAAACAACTATGCGAAATAGAAATTGACCTAAAACAAACATTCATCCACAAGACAAACGAGGAGGAAAACAAGGTAGCAGAAAACATTAAAAAAATAACCCAAACTACATCTACACGTTGCACAAATGACCCATAAAAAATGAACAAGCTGTTTAAGAAACAATTTAATTCTGTGTTTAACACCCCTAAGTCCGAAAGAAAAAAGTAGAAAATCCAGATGAATTCTTTGACACAGATAAAAATCAGCCAAGAACAAGTTCGGACACTAATCTATTAATGGACTTAGAGTTCTTGGAAGAAGACTTAATTAAGGCTCTCACAAATACCAGAAAATTCAGCACCAGGGACACATGGAGTGCCATGTGAAGAAATGTAAAGAGAATATTGCCAAAGCTCTATATTTACGATGGAGAAAATCATTCCACTTCCATTAAAAAACGCGAACATTGTCCCCTTATTCAAAGACGGCAATGGAGTAATGTCTAAGAACTATCGGCCAGTAGCTCTCGCCTCCCACCTTATAAGTGCTTCGAACGTGTAATTAGAGGCAAAATTGCTTACTACCTACAAGAATTTATTTAATCCTAACCAACAACGGTTTCAGGGCTGGAAGATCATGCCTATCACAGTTATTAGCCCACGAAGAGAGAATACTGGAAGCACTGTGTCGAGGTGAAAACAGATGTTATAATGTTTCAGACCAACAAAGACCCTAGGATCCACTCATAGCTGGTCTACCTACCCGTGTAATGTACGAATAATACATACTGATTTTGTTAAAGTTTTCGATAAATGTAATCATGGAATGATCGCCAGCAAACTTAGGAATACAGACATTACTGGAAAATTGGGATGATGGATATTTAATTTTCTGACCCAAAGGTAGGTCACAAAAATTGGTAGTAATTGAAATCAAATCTGAAGTCTCAGAAGTCGTGGCTCTGTCCCATAAGGCACAGCATTAGCTCCCTTTAGGGATGCTACAGATATAAAAAAAAATTGACATCCGCGGATGCGGTTGTGGATATTCAGTTTTTATATTCGCGGATCCGGACGTGGGTGTGAAAAAGTGCGGATGTTCTGCGGATGTAGATATTAAGGACTCCTTAATATCTGCTTCAATCCGCATCCGCGGTATAAAAGCTAAATATCCACATCTGCGGATATAAATTTTGTTTACATCCACATCCGCATGTAGTCTCGGACTAAGGCAGCGGTTCTGAACCTTTTTCTTCTGCCGTACCCCTTGAACTCTTTCAAGGGATTTTCTGGATTTTCGAGAGGCATAGACGATTTTTACTTTCTTTATGACCGTGTGACTTGTGGCCGTTTGTTAATCGTATATAAAATTAAAAGGATTATATTTTCAGGACCCCGTCACGTAGCCCCTAAGATTCCCTCGCGTACCCCTGAGGGTACGCGTGCCCCAGGTTCAGAACCACTGGACTGTATACCAGGCCAAGGAGAGGACACGTCTATACGGTGTGCCGTGCAAACGGAGAATATATGTTACACCGAGTCCCCACTTAACCCTCCCCCAACATTATAGGTTTGTGAGGGGTAGCCAAACACAGTTCATAACTCATCAAATTGACAAGTTATATATGGTATTAAATTAAACTAAATAAATAATTTGATCTAATCTTAACAAAAATAAACCTTTGTATTCTTTAGGATATGATCACAAGAGTAGCTGACATTCATACAGGGAATTTATTCTCACTGTTTGAACCTCCGCATCCGCGGATGTCAGTTTTTTGACATCCATAGCATCACTATTAATAACCGTATCTTATCGTGTTTCGCGACGATTGACACAAAAATGTGCAAGGAATTATCAAAAGATGGTGATACAGAAAAATTACAAAACTACATTAAAACATTATGCAAGTAGTCGGAAAACAACCATATGAAGTTCAACGAAGAAAAATTCCAACTTATAAGATATAGTAACAACAAGGTGCTACTCGAGTGAGGGGGCATGAAAATGATAATGGAAAATACCCTCAGAATACGAGACCCCAAATTTTTTAATGTACTGCCAAAAGAACTGAGGAACTTCGAGCACGCCTATCTGAATAATTTCAAGAACCAGCTGCACAGATTCTTGTACAAAGCCCCTGACCAGACCAGCTGTGCGTGGCTGGCTACGAAAGCAGGAGCAGAGCGGAAAGCAATTCAGGCGAGATGTTGCAGAGTTGACCGTAGGTCGATCCTGAATCGTTGTTCGAAACCATCAAAAGGTATTATTATTATTATATATACAGGGTGTCCCATAAGTCCGGCATCATAGGAAAAATAATTAAAAAAGGCAAAACAAAAGCTTTTATTTACAGAACGTGCTCAATATGTCCACCATTGTTTTCAATACACAAATTCAGACGTGATAACCAGTCAGCAAGCACACGGTGAATGATGTCAGGAGTAATGGTGTTACATGCCCCAATAATGCGCTGCCGCAAATGTTCAACACTCCTAATTTTCTCTGCGTATACCAGCGCTTTCAAGTGGCCCCAGAGATAAAAATCTAGTGGCGTGAGATCCGGGCTTCTAGCTGCCCATTCCACAGGCCCTCGACGTCATATCCAATGACCAGGGAATTGTTGGTACAGGTATTCCCTTACTTGGGTGCTGTAATGTGCAGGAGCGCCGTCTTGCTGGAACCATGTTGGGAAATTTCTTTCTTCGTTCAAGACACTGGGAAATGCTTCTTCCTTGAGTATACGTAGGTAGGTGCCTCCAGTGACATGTTCATCGAAAAGAGGGGGCCTATGATGCGATCCTTCCAAATGCCACACCATACCATCACCCGAGATGCACCTTGTTCCTTTGAAGAGGTATACCAGTGAGGTTTTTTGAGACCAGTAGCGGGTGTTCTGTCGATTTACCTCACCATTTCCATAAAAAACAGCCTCGTCACTGAACGAATGGTGGACGGAAAATTGGCATCCCGAGCATATGAATTATGGTTTGTAGAAATAGAAAAATATGAATTTCTCCTATGATGCCGGACTTATGGGACACCCTGTGTATATATATAATATATATATATATATATATATATATATATATATATATAGGGTGAACCAAATGTAGGTGGACAGTAAATGATAACGTTTATTTTGAGAATACATATTTAATTTTTTTGTATACTATAAACAAAATAAAATTTAAATAAATTTAGTTATAATATTTAATATAATAAAACACAAACACATAGTATAATGAACACCATAGTTATAATATAATATAACACAACCGTATTCAACCTACTGTCCACCTACTTTTGGTTCACCGTGTATATTATGAGAGAGAGATGAAATATCATACATGAACACGCACGATTTTTCATAATGAAAAAACCGCCCTCATCTGGATTCGAACCCACCACCTCTTGAGTAAAAGCTGAGGGCACTACCCACTACAGTACGACGGGATGAAAGTTAATACAACCTGTTATCTATTTAAACAACCGAAGAAACTTATTACGCCTTCAGGTCCATAGCCTTTTTACGTGTTAACCCTCCCGCACTCGAGGTACTGACCAACATTTAATTCAAATTGGAGTCTTTCAACTTCTGCTAAAAGGTGGTGGGTTCGAACCCTGGTGGGGGCGATTTTTTCATATATTGTCGTGAAATGTCTTTATTTTTATTTACTTTTTCTTAATTTTACGTTATCTCCGTTATTTTAACGCTTAATACTTAATTTGCACTGATTTCCGTATTCTATAAAACGGCAGACGGGTAGCGTGACCGCCTCGACTGAGACATTGAACTTGCAGCCGACATTTTGAACAAAGCGAGGGAGTGAGAAATGACGATGATAACTATCATATTTTCTGATATATTTTAATTAAGACAATAAACATGACAGAGGCAAGCGAGTGTAAATTCATAATATCAACAACGGATCGTGGAGAGAGCTCCTAGTTAATTTTTAAATCGCAATTACATCTTAACCAAACCAACACTCCTCATCCTCACTGGCCGTGCCCGAGACTGACTTTTGAGTATGCCTCCGGCTTAATCTCTCTCCATGTTGCCAACTAGTGTTTTATATTTCAAATTATATTTTACACATGTTAATTTCATACAATTAAATAAGTTTACTGCACTCCAAAAATACATTATCATTTTACTATACTCCCAAAAAAGCTTTAATTTCCATTTAAAAACCAATACACGACAAATATACAAAGGTGGGCACCCGGGCCTCAAAAAGAACCGACGGTCCCGGTCCCGGTCCTTGCCTCAAACTGGACCGACGGTCCCGGTCACGGTCCTTTCTGAAGATAGGACCTAGGAACGACTCGGTCCTCGGTCCTTATATACTGTATAATATAGTGAAAAATTTGATTAAAATGAAAAATGAAATTAAAGACACCGGAATCTTTAATTTTATTAACGTAATTATAATTAATACATACATAAATGATGAAAAAAGTTATTAAGTTAAATGCTTGAGTTTCCCTTCAAGAAGACTAGCATTTCGAAATGGCTGTCACTGAGCCCTGACCTTTTCGGCTTGAGGACGTCCTTCCCCAAAGAGAAGAGCCTCTCCACGGCGGCACTGGATGGGATAGGCGTGTTAAACTTGATGAACAAGTCCTTCAACGCCGGGCTGGGGAACGAGTCCTTGTTGAAGATGAAGGGTTTCACAGGCCTCTCGATGAGAAATGTCTCCACCAACTTGGTCCCGGTCTCCTTCGTCTTCTCCCCACCCTCGTAGAGAGCCTCAAAGAAGTCGTCATTGTCCTGGTCATTCTCACCCTCGCTGCTGCTGGTGTCCTTGCCTGAGTCCGCTCTTGCCATGTACGACCTTAAATAAAATGGAATGCTTTGAATTGAAATGTAGTATTATAATTTATATTTTCACAGCATTGTAATAAATTGATTAAAATAAACTCACAGTTTATTAGTTTCTTTTTGATTGAAGTAAAAAGTAAATTAATTAAAATTTAAACATACTTGTGGGCACATGTCCAAGCGTCTGCCGTAGTAGAGACCGACTGTACAGAGTTGAGGACGTCCCTCAGGTGCTGCCTCTTCTCGTCAAACCTTAAAAAGTTTATTAAAAGACAAAAGTAAAGTAAAAAATTATAGTGTCATCGCTCATCACTAAAAGAAAAAGAAAAGAAAATACTGTTATCAAGATGAATTTAAATAGCCAAACAAAAATATGTCTTCAATACGCCTGGTAAGCGTCCTCCTAGACATGGAGTGTTGGCCAGGGACACAGGTGCTAACAAAGTCCTTCCACGAATCGGAGTCGACGACGTCGAGAGGCAACATGTTGCCCACAAATAAGGTGATCAACTAATTAAAAAGAAATAAAAATTTGTTACGTTTCATCATAACTGACTGACATTTGAGTGTAATTTAATGATTATAAATACTTCTAGACAAAGTTGTAAGATTTTTAATTGAATTTACTGACCTTCTCTTCAAAGAGAGCCTTGGTGACTCTGGACGGTCCAGCCATGGCCTCCCGTATAGTCGCTGAACCATGGTCATCTGCCTCTTGTCGTCGGGGCGCTCCTGAGGGTCTCCTCGCCGCTTCTTCTTTTTCTGGAGCTCCACCCCGTCCTTGATGCACTGGTCGAACTGGTTCTGGACGTGAGGGTGGCGCCTGGAGACATGTCGCTTGAGGTTGTTTTGGCTCTTGTTGCTTGTCGAGAGGATGTTCTTGTTCGGCAGGCACAGCAAGCACTTGTACTCCAGGTTCTGCTCACCCTTGGGGCCCAGGTATTCAAAGTATTTGTCCAGGTACGGCCAGGGATTGCCGGGTTCAGTTCTTCCGCTAGGAGCTCCAGTTGCTTGACTTGAAGTTGAAGCACTAACATCAGTAGATTCTTCGTCTCCTCCAGGTGTTGAAACAAGTTTCAGTTCAGTCTCAGTCTCTTTCTGAGTCTTCTGGAGGAAACGATCCATCTTCTTTAGAACTTCAAATAATCACTAAACACACTAAAAAAGACCGTCCGGAATTGCTTAAAAATGGACCGTCGCTCCTCATTTGGTCCTCACTGCGAAAAGGACCGACTTTCCGCTCACGGTCCTTAAAAAGGACCGAGTTCCTGGAATTCGGTCCTTTTGGACCTCGGTCCTGCCCACCTTTGCAAATATATATATATATATATATATAATTATATATATATATATATATATATATAGTGGCCTACGGATCACCAATTTGATGTGGCCAAGAAAGTAGGTTTACTATAATTTATGAATTATATTGGAATGAATTATTAGGGGTTACCAGTTTGGACATACAGCTCAAACAAACAATAGTTGATAAGGAGAGAGAAATTACTTTGTTTTGTGTTTAATTAAAAGAATAAATGAATTATTTGTTCAGTGATTAACAATTCTATAACGGTATTTATACTACAGGGTGTCCCGTAAGTCTGAAACCATCGGGAAAAATGATAAAAACGGCAATAAAAACGCCGAAGAGACTTTTGGGGACTGTTTGTGAAATGAGCGAGAATGGTAGCGGCTGTGTCATCGTCGGTGGATGTCCTCGAAGGTCCACTGCGTGGTTTATCTCCTATGGATCCCGTTTCCCTGAACTTTGCTACAAGTTTGCCGACACAGCTGCGTGTTATCGGCGCGCGGTCCGGATGCAGTCTGTTAAATTCCTCAGCGACCTCCCTCTGACTCCGATTTCCTACGAGCAGAATTACCTGGATGCGTTCTTCCTTACTCAAAGACATCATGGGCACTTGCATAAACGGAAAAACATTTTACCCGATGGTTCCAGACTTACGGGACACCCTGTATATTACAAATGACTGATTCTTAGGAATAAGAAATGGTTACGCAGTATAATCGTTAAGTAAGTACAAGTTAACTAAGTATAATCGTTAAGTAAGTACACTAATTTAGGTAGGCTGATGAGATATGCAGCAGTGAACACACACTAAGTAATTAAGCCAATAATAACAGAGATAATGAAAGTACGGTATGGTATAGTAAATGGATTAGGCGTAATGAAAGTACGGTATGGTATAGTAAATGGATTAGGCAAGTAAAATGAAATGCATAAATGAGCAAATAAACAAGCGGATACAAATACAGTAAGATAATTGAACATGGTAAAATAATTGTACGGGCCTACCGCAGTCGTAATGAGAAAGTTAGTTTGCCGGTTGTTTGCGTACACTTTTGGCTATAGCCAATTCGCTAGGCTAAGGTTACACTATGTAGGCTACGCGGGAATTGCTTACACGAAAGCAAAGGTAGGCTTGTGGCTTGTAGCCTACTAGAAGGTTTACGGATCTGGGTTTCGAAGGATTGCTTCTGCAGGCGGACTGGCCTTACCGGCGAGAGGATGAGTATTGAGGGTCGGTAGAGACTTGTTGAAAAGGGGGCCAACGGAAACTCCTACAACAGTGATGTTGCTCCTTGCAGGATGAAATTGTAGAGGGTCTTACTTGATGACAGACTTCGTGTATGCTCGACCAGAGCCTTGAAGGAACAGCGGGCCGCTCTTTGGCGAAGGTCGGAGAGCGAGTGGCGTGACGAGTAGTTACTGACAAAGGCGCTGAGAAAGAGAGAGAGACGTAACGAGTAGTTACTGACAAAGGCGCTGAGAAAGAGAGAGAGACGTAACGAGTGGCTACTGATAAAGGCGATGAGAGAGAGAAACGTAACGACAAAAACAAGAAGATAGCAAGTGAGAGTGATGTGAGAAAGAGCCTGCATTTTATAGGCCTTGGTGACGTCCTCTGGTGGTCATTTTGGGAAATACCACAAAATTTGAGTTTCCTCCGTGGGACTGTTTCATGCCCACGTGCATAGTTTTTGTTTTGATTCCATAATGTTTGAGAACGGCGAGGAAAGGAATTTCCGGTCAGTCTTTACACACACACATATATATATATATATATATATTAAACAGCACAAGAAAGATACTAAAATAAAACAAAATAACACTCGTAATAATTGCAGTAGTTGAAATTATCAAATATTCGCATAATAATAATATACAGTATATATATATATATATATATATATATATATATATATATACAACACGGAAGAGGAAGAGAAGTCACTCTTATTCCTGTGTATACGCAACTGTTCTCTTTATATACATGTAAATATCATGTAATTAAATCTCTCTCTCTCTCTCTCTCTCTCTCTCGGACAAAACGTGAGGTTTCACGCTGATGGAAGTCATTACACTTTAATTAATTTAAAAGGATTTTCAAAAGAACTAAAAAAAAAGAGAAAGAGTCACGTAAATTAGTTTCCAATATAAGGTAATTTATTTCAGTATTTTTACACGATGATACTATATATATATATATATATATATATATATATATACAGGCTGATTCAAAAGAATGTTAACACTTACAAGAGGTTTTATTTTATACTTCCAATTCATTTGTAAACATTTTTTTGTGATGCAAACAGTGCTTCATACAGTCTCTACTTGCTGTCCACGGATATCTATCTATTTACGCATGTATGAAAGCGGTCAAACGTTGCTTCCAGAGCCCTAAGGCACATCTCTGGTGGTATTAATTGGATGACATCTGTAATTCTTTCCCATATAAGTGTTAACATTTTTTTTAACCACCCTATATATATATATATATATATATATATATATATGTGTGTGTGTGTGTGTGTGTGTGTGTGTATGTGTTTCAAGCGAATTCATTCTCTTGTGTGTATGAAGTGAATTTTTAAAGCACTATCAACATTTTTAATAATAAATATTTAGCTTTGATCTTTCAGCGGAATTTGAGAGTATTATTTTTATTTTCATTTTTTTTACGCGTTTTCGTGTATATATAAATTATTTATAATAAAAAGAGAGAGAGAGAGAGAGAGAGAGAGAGAGAGAGAGATGCTATTAATTTATGTTTTGTATGTAGAAAGGTCAGCCAACATTGATTGCATCCAAATTTCAAATTATACAGACGGGTCTCATATACACATTATGTAGACTAAACCGTTGATATTAACGTGTTTGGTTCGGTTACACACACACACACACCACACACGTTATGAAGTCTGTCTTTGGCTTTTAAGGAGGGTTTATACTTTTAATGAAAAGGTTTAGAAAGCCTTTGATTTGGCTTCGTTTTTATTCTATTTATGGTCTTACAGATTTATTTATTTAATGGTTTGTCTCTTTTATGTTGCACGCGCGCGCACGCACGCACGCACACACACACACATATATATATATATACTGAGCGGCAGAAAAATCGGCCCACGTAGAATATCGCGAAAAGCAAAAAAGTGGGCAAGCTTCTGTTTATAAAAGTTAAAACTCGAAAATATAGTCTGTGAGGCAACCAAATAACGAGACAAAACAACGTCAGTTGCGAACACGCACGAGCTGTAACGAATTTTCGACTTCTTTTAAGAATTCGACAGTCTGAAATTCAGTTGCTCTTAGACTGCTAGTGCCACTTTTTCTTCCACTAGTAGGAGTAGGCATTCGCGTTTAGTAACGGATAGACTTATAATTCTTTTGGGTTTTAGAATTGGACATTTACGATGGATTTGAGTGCCGTGAACGTCGCGAGAGTCGTCGCCCTAATTGAAGATGGTCGGAGCCAGCGTTAGGAATTCCAAGAACAACGGTTCGACGTGTCTATCTACGTTATGTGGAGACGGGAGAGTACACCAGAAGACCAGGATCTGGAAGATCGCGCTGGACATCTGCCCGTGACGATCGTTTCATCGTCGTCACTGTTTTGCGAGATCGTCGCTTGACTGCCACAAACGTCCGCAATGAGCTGGAAAGGTCTCGAGACGTCAGTGTATCGGAGCGAACCGTTAGAAAGAGGCTTATGGAAAGTGGCTTACACGCTAGACGTCCAGCAATGGGACCAGAATTGCTCCCACACCACCGCAATGTTCGTCTTGCTTTCTAAACGCAAATGTCTATTCCCACTAGTGGAAGAAAAAAGTGGCACTAGCAGTCTAAGAGCAACTGAATTTCACTGTCGAATTCTTAAAAGAAGTAAAAAATTCGTTACAGCCAGTGTGTTCGCAGCTGACGTTGTTTGGTTTCGTTATTTGGTTGCCGCATAGACTGTTTTCGAATTTTAAAACTTTTATAAACAGAAGCTTGCACACTTTTTTGCTTTTCGCGATGTTCCAAGTGAGCCGATTTTTCTGCCGCTCAGTGTGTGTGTGTGTGTGTCCTGCCAATAAAGCTTATCATTATCATCATACGAGTGTATATATATATATATATATATATATATATATATATATATATATACATACAGGGTGTTTGAAAACTTTCTGTACAAATTGTAATGGGGGATAGGCAACACCAAGACAAACCCTTTTCGTCTATAAGTGTATGTCCGCTGACGTCACCATTCGGCGCGAGAGGGCGCCGCTGCAATTGGCTAAAAGGTGAAGTGGGCTAGACTCGCGCTTGCCGCGGGCATTCTTAAATCGGACGTAGTACGCGTAACATGGAGCGCTTCACGACTGCTGAGATGGCTGACATGCATATGGTGTATGCGGCTGCCAATGGAAACGAAAGAGCTGCTGTAAGGTTGTACCGACAGCGCTTCCCAAACAGACGTGTGCCAAACCACCAAACGTTTGCGCATTTGCATCGGCGACTGCGAGAAACTGGAACATTCCATGCAAACATGCATGACACTGGTCGGGAGAGAAACGTGCGCACTCCTGACATGGAAGAAGAAATCCTACGGCGATTTGAGGACAATCCAAGCGCAAGCACGCGAGGTGTTGCACGTATCCTCGGTGTGAACCACGACCTGGTCTGGAGTGTGTTGCACGAGCAGCAGTTACATCTGTTTCATCGTCAGAGAGTCCAGGCATTACAACCTCGGGATTACCCTCTTCGTGTGGCATTCGCACGCTGGTTTCTGCAGCAGACAGCGGTGCAGCCTAATTTTCCGGCTTATGTGCTGTTCTCAGATGAGGCCTGTTTCACACGTGAGGGTGTGTTTAACATGCACAATTCTCACGTGTGGGCGCACGCAAATCCACATGCTACACGGGTGCATGCTCATCAAGAACGGTTCGCCGTCAATGTTTGGGCGGGTATCGTCCATGGCAAGTTGATTGGGCCGTACCTGCTGCCTGCCCGACTCGACGGGCGGGTTTATCGGATATTTCTTGAAGAAACGTTGCCGGAACTGCTGGAAGATGTTCCCGTGGCTATTCGTAGACGAATGTGGTTTCAACACGACGGGGCCCCAGCACACTCCAGCAACGATGTGCGGGATTATCTGAACGCCACTTTTGGGGACCGATGGATAGGCCGGGGTGGGCCCGTAGCCTGGCCACTGAGATCGCCCGATTTAACATGCCTCGATTTCTTCCTGTGGGGACACATGAAGAACCTCGTGTACGAGACTCCCATTTACTCAGAAGAAGACCTCGTAGCAAGAATCGCTGTCGCCGCTGGAACTGTTCCCAAAATGCCGGGAATCTTTCGACGTGTACGTCGGTCAATGCTTCGACGCTGTCGGGCATGCATTGATGCTACCGGTCGCAACTTTCAGCACCTTCTTTAAATAAACATGCCTTCTTTAAATAAACATGTTACGCGTACTACGTCCGATTTAAGAATGCCCGCGGCAAGCGCGAGTCTAGCCCACTTCACCTTTTAGCCAATTGCAGCGGCGCCCTCTCGCGCCGAATGGTGACGTCAGCGGACATACACTTATAGACGAAAAGTGTTTGTCTTGGTGTTGCCTATCCCCCATTACAATTTGTACAGAAAGTTTTCAAACACCCTGTATGTATATATATATATATATAATTTAGGGTGTCTCTTATTTTCGAAGTGTTGAATTTTTTAGGTTGCGCCCCCTCAACCAGTTCCATTGGTTGAAAAAACATCACATATAAAATTTGTTTTGGATTGAACAATGTTTAGAGGTCGCCCCCGCTTATTAAAGTTCATAAAATATAGCTATTATTTATGCAATTAATATTTGAAATTACTAGCAGTTGTCAAGTATACTAAACATATGTTTTTAATTAATTAATCATCATATTTATGATGATTTCAATTAAATGAATATTATACAGTGGTGGGCACGCGCAACGATTTTTGTAGCGCCGCAGCCGCAACCGCAACTCTGCTGAAATAGTTGCGCCGCACGCGCAAGCGCAACCCTTTTCAAAAAGTTGCGCCGCAAGCGCAAGCGCAACCAAAAATGTTGCGCCGCAAGTTGCGCCGCACTTTTTGCGGCGCAACTGCCCACCTTTGCATTTAACGTATATCTGCAGTGGTGGGCACGCGCAACGATTTTTGTAGCGCCGCAGCCGCAACCGCAACTCTGCTGAAATAGTTGCGCCGCACGCGCAAGCGCAACCCTTTTTAAAAAGTTGCGCCGCAAGCGCAAGCGCAACCAAAAATGTTGCGCCGCAAGTTGCGCCGCAACTGCCCACCTTTGTGAATATATTAGAGATAATTGTCAAGTTTGTAGCTGAAAATATTGCTTGATAAGACAAGATCAACCTGTTTAAACATGTTTCATCAAGAATGCTCCAGATTATGTTGCAATTGTTTATTTGTCATCATTCAGTGTTCTGCTGTCATAAGTAAAAGGTGTAACTGTGTATCACTATACTTCTTTTTTGCTATTATCAGATAATAAACTATGTTATTTATATTTTTCACAATTATTTATACTGATTTTGTTATTAGTGTTTGAAAAAAATTTAATGAATTTAATGAAAAAATTAGAATTTATGCTCTTATACACATATTATGAAGTGAGGACTGGGAGTTCCTTCAACTGCAAAGACAAAAAGGTCGTCCTGGCTCAATCGGTGGTGTGGACACTGTACATCTTGACCGCACAAAAAATGCAGTCAAACGGTTGGAAGCTGAGGCAGAGAGAAAAAGAAAGTCAGAATCTTTGATGGAGGCGTCTACATCATGACTATTCAGATGTCTGCTGCCCTGGATCGTACACAAATTTCCTCTAGAAAGGCAACATTTATCCTCGCAGAGGCAGCTAAAAGCTTTGGTTTGGACGCTTCAGATTACAACATAAACCAACATTCTATCCATCGCCTTCGAAATAAGAACCGAGCTCGTCATGATAAAGAACTTAAGGAGCATTTCCATGGAGAATGTTCTATGACAGTCCACTGGGATGGCAAGATGATGGAGGACCTCACCTCGCACAAGCACATTGATCGTCTCCCAGTACTTGTGTCAGGACCTGGTGTTGAACAGCTGCTTGGTGTCCCCAAAATCCCAAACTCAACTGGAGAAGCACAAGCTGAAGCCGTCTTTAACTGCCTGAATGAATGGGGAATTACAGAGAGTAAAAGCAATTTGTTTCGATACAACAGCTTCAAACACGGGACAATATAGTGGAGCCTGTGCTCTCATCGAAGCAAAATTGGGACATGATGTTTTGTACTTGCCTTGTAGACACCATGTTTTAGATTTATTGTTGGGAGCTGCATTTGAAGCAACATTGGGATCTACATCAACTGGTCCAGAGATATTGATCTTTAAGCGTTTTCGTGACAATTGGACTTCTGTTGATCAAAGCCAGTTCCAAACAGGTGAGACAGACACGATTACTAAAGAAGCAATTATCCAGTCTAAAACTGAACTAATTCAGTTTGCTAGATCCCAGGCACCTATGCTACGGGATGACTATCAAGAACTTTTGGATCTGTCCATCATCTTTCTTGGAGGTGTCCCCAATAAAGGCATCAAGTTTCGTGCACCAGGTGCCATGCATCGAGCTCGCTGGATGTCCAAAGCGCTCTATTCTATCAAGATGTGGCTTTTTCGAAACCAGTTCAAGATGACTAAGACTGAAGAACGAGGAATTCGAGATCTTTCCCTTTTTTCTGTTCTCATCTATATGAAGGCTTGGACAACATCCTCACTCCCTATTGAAACCCCATTTAATGACTGGCTCCTTATGAGGTCATTGATTAATTATCCTAACAAAAGATTTCTGATGCAACTAAAAAAAGCTTTCTAACCACTTATGGTACCTGTCTGAAGAAGCAGTTGGTCTTGCTTTCTTTGATGAGCGAATTACTACAGATGTAAAGAAACGCATGGTAAAGGCATTAGAAGATGAGTCCACTGATAGACCACCCAAGCGTCCTCGGATTCCTGAATCGACTTTCTGCTCTGGTGAAGGACTACACCAACTTGTTACAAGAAATACTAGAGAATTCTTTACTAAGCTGAATTTGCCAGAAGGATTTCTGAACAAGGCACCCAGCACTTGGACATCCAACTGTGAATATTTAAGGGCCAGAGCTATTGTTGCAGCTCTATCTGTTGTAAATGACCGGGCAGAACGTGCAGTAGCTTTAGTTCAAGAGCTGAATAAGAAATTGACAGTGGGGGAAGAGCAGCTCCAGTTCCTGCTCCAAATTGTTGCAAAACACCGCCAGAGTCACCCAGTTCCATCAAAACTGTTCTTCTCAAAAAATAACCATCAATGAGGTCGCACCTTAAAATACACCATATTGTATAATCATTGTATATTAAATAAATGTTGTATAAGGAAATAATGCTAATTAAAGTAATTAAAGTATGTAAATAGCACTGGCATTTTGAATTTATCTCTATATAATAAACTAATGGGTTTTTTTGTAGCAATGCTTCATTGCTGATTGTATATAAAAAAGAGCCAGGAAGGATTTTGGATAGGAGAAAAAGGATTGGGATAAAGAAGGATTGAGGACCAAAGGATGGATTATAACAACATCAAGGATAGGTTAGAAAAGGATCAATGATAAATAAGAAGGCCTATACTTATAAAAACGAATCAAACTAAAAAAGAAGGAAGGAATTATGTGTATAATGAGCATAATCATATGTCAGGAGCTATTATGCCATGGTCACCATTTTTATTAGCCGGGGGCGACCCCTAAATATGAGCCAATTTGTGTCAAACTTTCAAGTTTTAGTTTTTATGCTAAATGGAACTATTATATATATATATATATATATATATATTATATATTATATATATATATACAGTATAAGGAATGACATATCGGTATAGGTGTAAACGTTGGAGGTGGTGTAGGTATAAAAATAGTATTTCATATACTTTCCTATACTTTAAGACTATATATAAGACTACTGTAATAATAATAATAATAATAATAATAATTAATATACAGGGTGTCCGAGAATTATCTGTACAATCTTTGGCTGTTATTAAAAGTCAACCATGAAGTGTAGAAATTCCAGTGTTGTCCCATTTTACAGAGAATCTCATTAAGTTTTTTCTGATACCACGTTTCGACAAGTGTTTTAGAAATGTACGCGGGTGACAGACATTGATGATTTAAAAGCAAGAATCACAGCTGCTATTGAGCGAATTGATGTGGATATGCTGCAGCGTACATGGCAACATTTGGAGTATCGATTGGATATTTTGCGAATCACTAATGGTGCACATATCGAATGTTTGTAACAACGTTACTTTAATAAAAGAAACTTTTGAAAATACAGATTCTAAATAATCTTGTTTAAGAATTTTACGTGTGTTATCAAGAATTTTATTAAAAGATGAAATTGTACAGATAAGTTTCGGACACACTGGAATTTCTAAAAAAACTTGTCAAAACTTGGTATCAGAAAAAACTTAATGAGATTCTCTGTAAAATGGGACAATACTGGAATTTCTACACCTCATGGTTGACTTTTAATAACAGCCAAAAATTGTACAGATAATTCTCGGACACCCTGTACATATAATAGGTGTTTTTATCGAAGAAACTCACGATTTATGTTTGAAAAATATGAGTATTATTGGATGCCATTTGGCAATTTTGCTATATATATGTTGCTGTATTCGCCAGATTTTGCAAATATGGCGTAACTTCTTGTTCTGCGACGTAACTCCTGAATGGTCACTGAAGGTGCTTTCTGTTTACTATTACGTAAAATTATATAGGTTTAGCTTTTTTGTTTATATGTATATACTTTTTTCAAACTAAATCAAGGCTTTAGTAAAGTTCTACTACATACACAAGTTGGAAAGAGGAAAAAGGTCATAAGCATAGGCGTATGAGATAGCACTTTACTGGGGGGGGGGGAGAGATTGGCCCTAAAAATTTTCAGGGTTCCCTGATTTCCGCATAAGCACTATGTGTAGCATAAAATAACACAAAGGTTAGAGTATGAGTACCGTATATTAAAGCCTTTTTGATATAAAAAAACAGGACAATTTACAAAAATGCGATAAAATTTTGCTACATTTCTAAATGATAAGCAGAACTACGGCATTGAAGTTGATACAGAATTCAGTAAGTCCTCAACTTACGTTTTAATTATTAAGTACAAGTATAGTAGCAAGTAATTAATTCACCTCAACAAGTAAAAAAACAACAAAGGAATGTCTGGAAAAATCTGCCCTGAAAATGCTCAAAATTCCTTAGTCCTGCGGGCCTGCCGCCCCCCAGACCCCCCGCCTCATACGCCTTTGGTCATAAGACCGAGTGGGATCAGATTTTGCAGACGAAACTAGAAAAACGGAATTGAAAGAGAGAAAAAGAAAAAACTGGACAAAAATACTAAAAAAATGTATAAATTGCTCTTAATCCCGAAAGATTAATAGAGATAAACTATGTTAAATTGAATGCGACGCTTATTAGCTCTGCAATTGAAAAAATGAAGCGGACAAAAAACATTGGCTTAACACGTATTCTTTGCAATACATTCATTTAAGCACTACGAACGCATAAACTCGGGAGAAAAAGAATAGAAAAATGAATAGAACAAAATCATTGACTTTTATGTCTTCGTGTGCGTCAAGTACGTGGAAATCAACAGAAAAGTAGTACAAACGAGAATGGGGAATACTGAAGTAAACGAAACGAATACAACAAATTCACCAACAGAAAGACAGGAAACGACAGAGAACGCCGACGCGAGTGAAAATGGGATTCAGGACACCGAGGGGAACGCGGTAGAGGGAGGTGCAGAAGGAACTTTACACGAAGAAATACCCCCTGCACAAGATAGATAGCAACATCATGAATAAAAACATAGGCACACCAAAGATTTAAAAAAAACACTGAGTAGGGAAGAAGTGGTGCTAGAACAAAAGAAAGCAATTGAATTAGATTTTGGATTTAATTTTGACAAATAAAAGCGACATAATAACTAAAAATGTAACGCCAACTATTTATTTCTTTTTTATGTTAATCAATATACAAATAAAATCCGAAACCAGAAAACCAAAAATTCGCCCCAAGAGAACAAAAATTCGCCCCAAGAGAAATGAAAGGAATATTTGAAGGATTAATTATGAATTCAGTATAAAAGGAGATTAAGCCAATATAAATTCAGAATTAATGGGAGTAAACAGGGAATTGCTACTTCGCGAAAAAACTATAGAAGAAATACTGCTTATAGCTTTAGTTTCGTTTTCTATAATAGTGTCAAAACATGTTCCGAAGAGAGAAAAAAGAAAACATAAACTCAGGAGAGTAATCAGAACAGTATTTAATCAGAACAGTATTTAATCAGAACAGTATTTAATCAGAACAGTATTTAGACAACGGAAACCATAAAAAATATCCACGGCTGCAGAACTAAAGCAAAGAAAACAAGGAGACTCAAGCTGGGGAAAAAAGCTACACAAAATAGAACTGGACCTAAAACAGTTATTCATCCGCAGGGCAAACGAGGAAGAAATCGAGGTAGCAGGGAAAAAAACACTTTTACGCCTTTGCAAAAGGAAAAATTGAATGCAAAGACGGTATTGGTCCGTTAAAAGATATAGAGTGTTCTTAAAGTCACGCGAGTGAATATGTTAATAACTTTACCATATTCACATGCGTGACTTTATGAACAGCCTGTAGTACAGTACATGAATACACAAATGACCAAGAGAGATGAACGATTTGCTTAAGGAATAATTCAACTCTGTTCAGCCACTCCTAAGCTCGGGATGAAAACAGAAAATTCAGATGAATTCTTTGACATAGACACAAATCAGTCAAGAACAAGTACAGACACGAATCTATAGTGGATTTTGAATTCTTGAAAGAGAACATAAATTAAGGCTCTCACAAACAAGAGAAAATTCAGCATTCGGGACAGACATGTGGAGTGCCATGTTTCTCAAGAAACGCAAAGAGAGCATTTCCAAGCAACTATACTTTCGACGAAATCACTCGAAACAGGACAAATTCCACTCCCATTAAAGGATGCAAAAACTGACCCCTCATTCAAAGGTAACAGAGCAACACCAAAGAACAATCGGCCAGTGGTTTTCACCTCCTACCTTATAAAGTGGTTTGAACGAGTAATTAGAGACGAAATTACCCAAGAGATGATGCTAGAAACATTGTGCCGAGGTTAAGATATAGATGTAATATACACCGATTCTGCTAAAGCCTTCGATAAATATGATCGTGCAATTATAGCACACAAACTTAAGAATAGAGGAATTACTGAAAAGTTGGGACGATGGATATTTAATCTTCCGACTCAAAGAACACCAAGAATGCACAAGAACTTCCATTTATTACGAAAGTCCTACAAGGGGAGGAGGAAAGTGGAAACCAACTCCCTCCACCACAAAATACTGCACATGAGGCGGGATGCTGCGGAGGTAGCAACATAGGTCGATCCTGAACCGTCGTTCGAAGACGTCAAGATGTGTGTGTGTGTGTGTGTGTGTGTGTGTGTGTAGAAAAGGTTTTCCACAGGAAATAAACTTGTTAAAATTTAAAGATATTATTCTGTTTGTACAGTATAAATTAAAGTATTAATCTTTAAATTTTTTATATTATATAACTTGCCTCGATACCTAGTGGATCATCTGGCAGCCTTTCAAACTCAACGCTCTCCAGATTTGTCAAATCCATAATCTTAAACGAGACTCCTAAATTCTAAGCATTCTTTACGGCTATTATAAATCACACAAAGGAGTTAAATATAAAACCAAAATTACATAAATTCATTTGCTAATATCATTATTGACTAAAACTTTGCAACCTTAATATGGCACCAGGAAGTCCTTCCAGGCATGGGACAAGGAGTCAATTCGTGCCTCGCCCCTTTAGCGATTAGTCAACTCATTTGGTTTCGTTAACAACCCTCTAAACAAGAAAGAAACTTTGATTTCTATTTTAACTTGGCTCTGTAGAAATCTAATCTCTTGAGAAGTGAACTATCACTATCCTTGTGAAATAAAACTGTGAAAAAGTGTAACACGTCATTTTTATCCTTCCACGTCGAGATTTATAAATATTCCATTCTCTTAACGGATTGAGGGGAGGGACGCCAATGACGAAGGCATAACATTGTCGTAACGCGCAGTCAAATCAAATTTGAGAAGAACCTCAATGTAAGCGATATACACTTCGTCGCCAGGGGCAACGGAGCAACATACTGAGTTACCTAACAACGAGAATGGTGTAACGTCATAGAAATATTGGAGAAAAACACTATCCCGACATATATTAAATAAATAAGGCATAGTCTGAATCAGGGTTTATGAAAAAAATATTGTCTGTAGGCAGGAGTTCGGAAAAACTTTGAAAATCCAAGTTGGCTGTCGTCGGACAAAATGGAAAAAATATTTTGGCTATGATCCTGTCGTCACAGATTATTATCTTGTCAAGATTTTTCTTGTCAGACAACATGACAGATCAGAAACCCCGTAGATAACTTATATATATATATTATTACATTTTGACTGCAAACAACACACAGTATAATTAATGTAAAGAACGACGCTTGTGTAGAAGAACGTTCCGCACAAGATGAGGAGGGAGAACGAACAAATGAAAAATGAGGTAACCACCCGGGAATCGAACCCGGGATCTTCCGATTGCCGGTCAGATATGCTATCCACTAAACCATGGGCCTCGATTAATGTAGGAGAATTACGACTTCAGATTAATCGAGGCCCATAGTGTAGTGGATAGCATATCTGACCGGCAATCGGAAGATCCCGGGTTCGATTCCCGGGTGGTTACCTCATTTTTCACTTGTTCGTTCTATACAAGCGTCGTTCTTTACATTAATTATACTGTGTGTTGTTTGCAGTTAAAATGTATATATGTGCGGCATACGGGAGGTGCCCCTCAGGGCATTGGTTTCTGCTCGTATGTAGGAGAATTACGACTTCTGATCAATCGAGGCCCATGGTGTAGTGGATAGCATATCTGACCGGCAATCGGAAGATCCCGGGTTCGATTCCCGGGTGGTTACCTCATTTTTCATTTGTTCGTTCTCCCTCCTCATCTTGTGCGGAACGTTCTTCTATACAAGCGTCGTTCTTTACAGTAATATATATATATATATATATATATATATATATATATATATAATATATATGTGTGTGTGTGTGTGGACAAGGTTTTCCACAGGAAATAAATTTGCTAAAATTTAGAGATATTATTATTATTCTGTTTGTATAAATTAAGGTATTGATCTTTTAAATTTTTAATATCGTATAACGTGTCTTGATGGCCACAGTAGATATCTGGTAACCTTTTGATAAGCCCTACGACATTCTCCAGAGTTGCCAAAAATATAATCTTAAACGAGACTCCTAAATTCTAAGTGTTCCCTTCGGCTAATATAAATCACATACAAGAGTTAGGTATAAAACCAAAATTATATAAATTCATTTGCTAATATCATTATTAGACTGAAACTTTGCAACTTTAATAAATAATCTTTCGTAAACGTAGCATCACGGGAGTCTCTCCAGGGAATGACAAGGAATGCCAGTTGGTGCTCCTTCGGCTTGCCGGTCGGATAGCTTTTTGGTGAAAGCAATTTTTCGTTACCAACCCTCTGAACAAGTAGTGATAAAACTACGATTTCTATTTTAACTTTGCTCTGTAAAAATTTAATCTCTTGAGAGTGAACTATCCTGTGAAATAAAACTGTGAAAAGAGTAACGCGTCATTTTTATCCTTCACGCACAAAGTTAAGAAATTCCCTCGTATCGAGGGAAAGGGACACCAATCGACGAGGACATCAAATTGTTCGTAACACGCAGTCAGATCAAGTTTAAAAGAAGAACCTGGACGTAAGCGGTATATATACACTTCGTTGTCGATGCGACGAAGCAACATACTGAGTTACATAACAGGAATGGTGTAACGTCATATACTACAGAGAAGAGCACACACAACTCGACAGTGACAATCTTGTGTGGCGATATATATATATTATATATATATTATATATATATATATATATATATATATATATATATATATACAGGGTGGGCGGAAAGTAGCTCCCTATTTTGGATTGGTAAAAAAATACGTATATTATCCATTTATTTCAGAAGAAATAATATGAAAAGGTAGGCATACATGGTAGGTTTTCTCTAAAATTCAATGTGGGCTCCAACTCTTTCCACCAGCTTCTGGAGGCCGCCCAGGAATGGCGTCCACTGACTTTAGCAGGAACTCCGGCGGGATGGAGGACATGACTTCCCGAATTCGGTCCTCCAGTTCTTCCAATGTCCTCGGTTTGGTGCGGTAGACTTCTTACTTTACCCACCCCTAAAGAAAGAAGTCGCACGGTGTCAAGTCGGGGCTCCTGGCTGGCCATTGATGTGGACCACGACGACCCATACAACGCCCAGGGAAGTGGGCATCCAGCCACTCACGGACAACAAGAGCGAAGTGCGGAGGGGCGCCATCTTGCATAAATATCAGATCGTCGATGTTCTCCCATGTGCTGACAACCGGCCAGACCTCGTTTCGCAACATAGCAAGGTACCGCTCAGCATTCATGGTGTTGCGCAGAAGGAACGGGCCCACAACCTGATCTGAGGTCATACCACACCACACCGTTACACTGAACCGATTCTGCCGTTTTTCAGCGGTAACCGTGCGACTTCTTTCTTTGGGGGTGGGTAAAGGAAGAAGTCTACCGCACCAAACCGAGGACATTGGAAGAACTGGAGGACCGAATTCGGGAAGTCATGTCCTCCATCCCGCCGGAGTTCCTGCTAAAGTCATGGACGCCATTCCTGGGCGGCTCCAGAAGCTGGTGGAAAGAGTTGGAGCCCACATTGAATTTTAGAGAAAACCTACCATGTATGCCTACCTTTTCATATTATATCTTCTGAAATAAATGGATAATATACGTATTTTTTTACCAATCCAAAATAGGGAGCTACTTTCCGCCCACCCTGTATATATATATATATATATATATATATATATATATATATATATACAGGGCGTCCCAAAAAAATGTATACACACTTTAACAGCTGATAGCTCAATTGATGTTTCTTTCTTTCCAAGTTAAACCATTAGAATTAATAATGGCAGTCAGACTAAGCTTTGAACAAAGGAAATTCATTCTAAAATGCTACTAGAAGTGTGAAAACGCAGTTGAAGTGCAAAGACAGTTTAGGAGGGTTTCAAACAGATCCACCAACGCGACTTACCATCACTCGAATTAGAGATAAGTTTGAAGCCGATGGAACTGTTCAGAATGTCCACAAGAAGCGTTCCGGAAGACCACGGACATCGACAAGCCCCACAAAGCAAGAAAGATACTGGAAACGTATCACCAAAGTCCAAGAAAATCTGTGCGGCAAGCGAGTCGTGAGGTAGGAATTTCAGAATCGTCTGTCCAACGCATTTTGAAGCGCTGTCAATGGAAAAGTTACATTCCAAGATTAGTCCATGCTATTAATGAAGATGATGATGATCCGGACCGAAGAGTGGAGTATTGCGAGTGGTACTTGGCACGATGTGGATGTGGATTGGACGAAGGGTTTCGTAGAATACTCTCCGCGTTCACCAGACCTCACACCACTAGACTTTTTTTTATGGGGATACTTAAAAGACAAAGTCTACGCTATAAAACCTGCAACAGTCGCTGAATTGAGAGCAGCCATTGAACGAGAATGCACACAAATACCAAACGAAATGTTTCGTGATGTTTGCGATTCCATTGCTTCGCGTTATCAGCAGTGCCTGGACCAGAACGGACGTCAGTTTGAAAACAGGCGTTGACAAAACAATTAAATAATGTCTGTAGATTCTATTACATTTTGAAAATGAAATGTATTTTAATAAACACTGCCTTTATAAGTATTTAAAGTGTGTATACATTTTTTTGGGACGCCCTGTATATATACTGTATATATATATATATAACCTTTGGTTAGCTTCCGCCCGAATTGTTCATTCTGACGAAGGTCCAGCTTTTCACTCCACCTTAGACTTACAGTTTAACGTGGAATCCGAACCACGCCCCCACCAGCAGCCCAGCGTCTTAACCACTAGGCCACCCAGGGTACCCATTTATTTACCAACCACTTTCTTTATTGTGTGGAAGGATGAACAGCTGGGTTTTGCCGCGCGCCGGCTGCCGTCACCGGGTCTCGATCCCGGGCAGATGGATTCGTAGTCAGCGACGCTAACCACTACACCACCGAGGCGGTATATATATATATATATATATAATATATATATATATATATATATATATAATGTGTGTGTGTGTGTGTGTATAGTAAAACCATAACTCGACGAAACTCGTTAGCTTTCCGACAGTGTCGATTCTTTTGACAGGTTAAATATATTAAGCAACATCACCATTCCGACATACATATTGTGTATATATAATATATATAAAAGGGACAAATCAGGTACAAGTTACGGTACTCAATCACAGACACGTCAAAGCAAAGGATATATATATATACACACACCAAGTTGTCATATTATAACCAATAGAAACTAGTGAATAGGCCCAACATTATTTTGTTCACAAGATATTTTACCGACGTTTTTTTTAGGCAAGGTTAAATTCAGTTAGGTTAGCATAAAGTAAGGTTGTTAGGTTACGTTAGATTAAGTTAAATTAATAACAGTATCGTGAAATTTCCCGTCGACAAAATGGGAATAAGTTCGAATAGGTTCCCTATCTAAATATAGGCAACCGATTGTCTGTTAACTTGGGTCTGTTACAGACCTGGGATCACTTAGTAACAGATTAGAAACTTTGAACTTGTTCAAAATGGAAGATAAGCAAATGATAGCAATTCGTATTATTAAACATGACAAACGTAATAAAACGTGTTTAAAACTGTACAGAATATAACTCTCCCCTAAAAAATAAGTTAATGTACTAAAGCTTCGACGCTATCACTCATTTAAGTTTGGACACACACACACACACAAAAATCTCAGTTGCTAGTAAACTTTTTTAACTGAATTTACGATTTATTTTATAAATTTACTTGCAAACTAGGGAAATAAACAATTTCTTGCTTAATTGCTTAAGCGTTTCTCGTTCAATTCTACCGCCCCTTGGGTAACATTTTTAAATCTTTCAGAATATGAATAACTGGTAATTACTAAATTCAAATTTCTATGTTTTTATTATTTTATGTTTCTGATTAATTTTATGTTAATTTTACGTGGCTTTTCTTCCGTTTCATTCTCACCAAATATCTATTTGTCAACAGCTCCATTAATTTGTAGAATCTCGTCATCAGTGTTGTCATGTCTGTTTATTATGTAAACATCTCATTTTACACGCTGTTAAGAGATCAATACATAAGAGAAGAAACTGCAAACAATACAGTGCTGTAAGTTTAACTCTTTGCCTGTCTTGTCCATCACATATGATGCGCAAGACGTAACACTCAAGCGGGGTTTCTGCTATTCCAGCGTATGAAACTGGAATATGCTTCCATACGAGCATCACCCGTGAGGCTGTGACAGGCTGAGTGTGACACTCAAGGAGTATGTGAATGATTATATGTTAAATTACTGTTAAAAGCGTGTTCATAAATCTCATAAGATTATCCTAGACAGAAAAAGTGTTAAAGACGTTGTTAATATTCGTAGGTGTTTGATTATTCGCGGTTTCACATTAGTGTCAGTCATCATGATAAACTAAATCACTACAAGTATTCTTTGCAAACAATATGAACAAAAATAAACGTATGACAATAGAAGTCTGTACTTTCTACATGGTCTTCCAGTTGCCATTTGACTCTTCCCTCTCCACCAGCTTAGCCAAGGGGGAGCTACTAGGGCCATGACCTCTCCAATAACAAGAGCCCGGATGTTTAGACACTAAAAACCCTTAAAAGAGGCAAGCAAATAGGCAAAATAAACATTCAAAATAGGCAGTAAAACTCTCGGAAAAGACATTTATATATTTGCTTTCAAGAAACGTTTAATCAAAAATACTACCTTTTATATACGTACGCATAATACATATTACAAAGCCTTTAGTGAACAAAACAATAGGTAACAGTAGGTAATGCAAATATTAGTTACGCATAATAACAATGATTAACTTCAAAAAATAAAGTTTAATAAAGAATACCATCATACACAAATAAATAATACATATTAGAACACCATTATAGTAAACAATAGGTAAACAATAGGTATTGAAAATGTTGGTTACATACTAAGTAACAAGGATTTAAATTTTAAAATATCTTTAATATAAAAATACTATTTTGGGACTCTAATGGAATAATAATGGAAAAAAGGCAAATTATGACGAAAAAGGCACTTTTCTCTGTGAACGCAAATATAGGCCAAAAAAGGGGTTTATGACATTTTTCCTGAACATCCGTGCTCAAATTATAACTATTCGTATATAAATACGAATATAAATAATTAGAATAATTATAAATAAATATAACTAATACAAGGTGTCTACAAGGTCATAAAAAGTCATAAAAACTGAAAGGGAAGAAAACTGAAAACTGCATGATTGATCTGGGAGAAAACTGATTTTCTTCTCGGATCTTCCTGACGGGAAGTTTTACACCCTTTATGGCCCAATGTAGCTAATGTCATGTCATAATGTCATACTATTTAAATTTTATTAATAATCAATTCTTATCTCTCTGAATTGTTCCATTTTTCCTTCAGAACTCCTTCGTTTACATAATTTAATGTATATTTTTCCCTTAATGTTTCATTTTTTTTAGATTTCTTATATAACCTTTGGTTTGCTTCCGCCCGAATTGTTCATGCTGACGAAGGTCAAGCTTTTCACTCCACCTTAGACCTACAGTTTAACGTGGAATCCGAACCACGCCCCACCAGCAGCCCAGCGACTTCACCACTAGGCCACCCAGGGTACCCATTTATCTACCAACCACTTTCTTTATTGGTTTATTGGCCCCATCCCGGGGCCGATGGATTCGTAGTCAGCGACGCTAACCGCTACACCACCGAGGCGCAAGTGTATGTATGTATGTATGTATGTATTAGTGGTGGACCGGATATCCGCATCATTTTTAACATCCGTATCCACACTTCTGACTGCGGATGTTATGCGGATATTACCTCTAATAAATTATGCAATTTACAATTAAATTAGCTTATAAAGTAACTTATAAGGCCCAGTCATGCACATTTCATGTAAAGTATTAATTATTAGTGAACAAACAAATATATAAACCTGAAAATATAAATAGGTGGTAACACAGAAAATTGAATGAAACTCGTTTCATTGAATTTTCTGTGGCTGAAACTCTTGAGAAAGTTATTATTTTTATCATAATGAAAACATTAATATTAATTTTAATTCTTATGCATTGCCTCCCATAATAGTAATATCACGAAATTTGAAAAATTAGGTCATATATTCATAATTCTATATTATATTGATAGATTAACTAAATATCCGCATCCGCGGATATTGAAATTAAAGATCCGCATCCGCAGATGTTGAAAAACTGACATCCGGTCCACCACTAGACTATGTATGTATGTAGATCGATCAATCTTAAATAAAACTTAAATGGACTGAATAAATATTATTTTAATCTACCCTATATCTGATGGCCCTGCCCCCCCCCCCCCCCACAATAAAAAATCATGGCTACGCCCATGTCCCCCTTCCTTTTCCTTTCTACAACTTTCCCATACATTTTTGTTTTGAAATGGCGCTGTCACTCTTGCACAGTAACGAATAATGCTTACAAATTTTAGCACTAAAATACCAGTGCCTCGTCTAAAGATCCCTCATCATCAACAATTGTTTACTGTATATTTAAAGAAAAATAGGACTTACCATCTTTCTTCAATTTTTCATTCGCATTCTTCAACACAGAAACGAAGGATGACATTTTTGAAGATTCAATATAAAGTACTTAATTTGGAAAAACACGACTAGTCATCACTAAGCAACGATATTTTGTTAATGGTTAGACGCCATTCCATTTTCTCATAAAGTTTATCGTAAAGAAAACGGGAAGAACATTTGGCTAAAAAGTTCTTCATTTGTTACAAATATCACTTCAGTCTGGCACATTCTTAATTTTAAGCGAAGTATATATGATATACGAATACTTAAAAGGCCTATATATGGGCCTATGGTACGATCCGAAATCAATATTTCAAAGTTCAATGACTTATTAAAATAATCTCTTGTTGCTATTTACTACTTAGTTTCAGCCTTTCATTTGTATTCTGTAAGTTTGTGTTTTAAAATTGACATATACTTATGTCAGCGAAACGATGGATGGATGGTGATCATCTTTCCTTACTATACAAATGATAATTATTGAACTAGTACATCCTATGAAATTCTACTTTAATTTTTACTGTCCACACCCATTTTTCACTTACTTTGCTTCAAAATTGTGGTAACATTCTAACCTGATAAAGATGTCTTTTTTATCTTGAGATTGAAAATGAAAGTAAATAAACTGAAAAAAGTCTTATATTCTCACTTATCAATCACATTTCACCAATCGAGTTTACTAATTCACACGTGTACAATTTCTTCTTCCACTAATTTATTATAAAATAGTAAAGTACACCGTTTCAGACACATCACTTTTTAAAATTAATAAACATACTTTTCATCTTAAAAATATTTTAAGAAATATGATTCATTACGCGTTCCCATGACGACGTGTTTTAAATTATATGAGTTTAATATGTTTCTAATCTGATTCAAAATAGGCTTTCGTTCCAGTAATTTTTTGACTGAACTTTTTAATGAAAAACAATTACACGAATGGAAGATATTTCAAAATGTTAACACTGAAAAAAGAATGAAATAAAGATTTGTATTTTATGTCAAATTATTTATTGAATTCAGTTGTTATATTTGGTAGACGTTTCATTGAATTCTTTTTTTAGAATTTCTTAGTTTTATACTGTATGAATTCGAAACTTGTAAATGTTTTGATCACCATCTGAATCAATTCAAGTTTCCATACAATATATAAAATGTAGAAGAATAATTATTATTATTAATTACTATTATTATTATTATTAATTATTAAATCATATACAGGAAAATACAGTACATATGGGTATATGTTACAGGGAACCTATGTAATTAGCGATCTCATGAAATCTCTAAAATGTTCAGGGATTTCATGTTAGGTTAAGTCGTGATATTTTCGTTAAACCTACGGGAAAATTATTGAATGCCGGTTAAATGAATGCCCGGTTAGGTCAACTGTACGCCCTTGACAATTGGTTAGGTTAAGTCGTTGTTTTCCTTAAAACTAACGAAAATATCACGCTTAATTTAACCTTACATGAAATCCCTCAACATTTTAGATTTCATGAAATCCCTAGTTACATAGATTCCCTGTAACATATGGCCTACGCGAGGAAATTTTTCGTTCTTACACATGAAAAGTTGTACTAAAAATATTAGTAATTGTGGGAATCATTTCTCGAGAATACATTTAAGAAGAGGGGAAGTATGGGCAGAGAAGCTTTGAAAAAAATCTTCTTTAAAATTAGTTTTATCAAGAATGATTAAGAGCTAAGAATTTTTTTGTAATTTCTAAAAGAAGAGGAATTGTAGTTTAGGTGGTGTCATGTCACTAACAAATTTTACTTCTAAGTTTTATAATTTGACTCTGAAATGAAAAATGGTTAACCACCTCTTCAGAAGCACTTTGATCTTGATGAAATCAGCGCTTTAACCTTAATTGGATTATGAACATTTTAAAATATAATTCTATTTTAAAAATCAATGAAAACATGAGATCAGTAACATTAATGGAGAAAAAAATATTAGTTAGTTTCTCCATTCTCTGAATAATTTTGCTTGAAAATGTGTTTTCTATTCTTGGCGGCTACGCTTTTGTCATTTCAAGTTTTTCTCGTGTGAACTATTACATAATGTAAGTCTTTATTATTAGGGCTTTCAAATGATATGAATATCGTTATGATAGTTTAGTTACCGTATATGAATTATTTTAGTTCCGTCTACATCTCACCGTTTCAGAACGGCTTGTAGCTAGAGAAAACTGTTGCTATTGCCCAAAAGCAAAGAAAATGTAGTTTTTAATTTGTTAATAGCATTAAAACTACTGATTCGAAGGTACTTATTTTTAACTTTTAAATTTTAAGAGATACCATTTCGCTGTCAGAAGAATACGAGAGGCTTGTCGACTCTATGTTACGTCGATTGGAGGCCATAATCAGGGTTAAGGGTGGATCAACTCAATACTAAGACGCAGAGTTAAAAAGTCTTTGATAAAGGTTTAATATATTGGCAGTACTCCATAAACGTAATGAATTTATCGTATTTTTTGTAACACCTGACAAAATATTCTAATATTTTGGTATGTTGCTATGCATTAACTTTTTAATAAGTTTTTGTTATATTTTATTATTTTTAAAAACTGGTGCATTACAGGTGTCTTTTTATCATAACGACATCACAGATACTCCATATTCCTGATTATAACTTAAAGGTGTTATGAAGGTCATGAGTGCATTTGAGACAGTGTTCTATTTTTTTGGTCCAAGTTGTATTTGAATTACCAATTTTTAGACAACTTTTTTTTATGAAGAAAGGAAGGGACAATAGCGAATGCCCACAAAAACGCCCCTACTTAGAGGAAGAAGAAAACCAGAATCAAGGTCCAGAGTTTTCGAGATGCCTGGGCACTCTGCGTTTGAAAGACTGGAGGTCATAGACATGGGGAAAGATGGACTGAGGAAGGTTGTTCCAGAGTTGACCGGTTGAGTAGATGAAAGACTGACCCGATTAACCCTTGCGTTAAAGAGTTGAGCAGAAAAGGGATGAGAATGTATCGAAAGTCTGGTACTGCGTACTCTCCTTAAAAGAAGAGGCATACAGTTAGATAGGTTAGAAGAGCAGCAAGGGCGGATCTAGGCATTTAAGTAAGGGGGGTCCAAAGAAAAAAGGGCACCCCTAAAATAGAAAGGGCACAGTACTAAAAAAAATTTCTTAAACAGACCACATATGAGCGAGTGTAAAATCCATTGTTTTGTTTTATTAGATCATTCTCATTCAAATATAATACAAAATAAAAATCTAATTTGGGTACAACAATTATCACAGAAAATTTTTCAAATAATTAAAATGTCTTGCCAATTAAAAGAACTATCCAGTCCCGTAGCCAGGACTTCCCAAGCCGGGGGGGGGGGGGGGGTCGAAATTGTAAAAAGGCGGACCTTTTGGTGCAACGACCTAGTCACTGCGGAGGAGGTTTAGAGTAGTTTACAGAAGTTTGTAAAGTTTCAAAAGAAAATGCAAAAAAAATGCAAGTGTTTATTTACTAAATGATTATATCATAAGTTATAACTATAGTTACAAAAGTGGACCTTTCCTGTCAAGGGGGGTCGAACGGGGGTGGGAGTCGTTCGACAATTTGGAAGTACAATGTTTACAGATAAAGACTCAAAATAAAATTTGAATAAAATAAAATAACCATGATCTATTTACAAAAACAAAATTTGTTTTCAGAGGCATACACATCATTCAAATAGGGCACTTGCACTTGAAAAAAGGGCACTTGCAAGAAATTGAGTGGTGTCCGGACGTCGCCGTCCCCCTCCCCTAAATCCGCTATTGAGCAGTGTCCGTTATAATAGCTATAGTAAAGAGAGAGAGGCAACATTGCGGCGAAGAGAGAGGGATTGAAGATAGTCAGGAAGAGGCGGGGAAATGATGAGACGAAAAGCCTTTGATTCACCTGGTCAAGTAGAGCTGGTGGGTTGAACCACCCACACATGGGAAGCTTACTCCATACAGGGGCGGACAAGACCCTGTACAGAGACAGTAATTGAGTGAGAGTGAAGAAACTGCGAACCCGGTACAGCACACCTAACCTTTAGAAGCTGTTTTGGAAAGAGAGTATATGTGATCTTTCCAGGAAAGATCACGAGAAAAGGAAACGCCAAGAATGTTAAGAGAAGAGAAGGACTGAGTTGTGTGTTGTTGAAAGTAAGGAATAGTCGTGTGGAAGACTGTGACGAGTAGACAGAAGAAGGAACCGAGTTTCTGAGACATTGAAAACCACAAGATTTTCTCTGCACCAATCAGAGATGGTCAAAAGATCAAAGTCAGGTGCACTACAGCCCTCCTACGCGAAGCATGGGCGACTGTTGAGAGGAACTATTATGAGAGGTTTATTCGTGGAAAACCTATAGTGATTTTCAGGGTAAGTACTGAAATATATTTTTCAAATTAACCACTTACTTCAACGAACCATTTCTTAACCTCATTTATATTAAGTAGCGTAGTACGACTAATCGTAAGTCTACACTGTAAACAGGAAAGTTCGTAAAGCCTTCAAGCGGAAGTACTTAAATGGGCTGTTATTTTAACGTTCCAACTAATAAACGTTCCTTACATTGACCTTATAGGTTCCCTTTTTTATATAGATTTTTGGCGTATAGGTCAAAGGTCAAGGGTAAAAAAAAAAGCCAGTAAGTTTCCGATTAGTGTCTATGCTGTCCCCAATTTGGAATCTAATTCTAAGAAGAACCTTTTTTTAACCTATTTTGATACGTAATACGGAACCAAAAGGTTTAAAATTTTCATCTCGTACGAAACGTCATTACGTACAGTGTATCGTTTAGTTACATATAGGAAAAGAATTCATACCTTACGTTAACAAACTCTAACTATGGAAAATGTTCACAATGCAATACTATATTATTAAAGAGAGGCCGCAATCATTGCAATTGAGTAAATAAAATTGAGGACGGAATTCCTTGGTGTATCCTTTGCACCGAAATGTATCATCATTGTTTAGAACTCCAAAATAAACAAAAACGCGACTTTTAAACAAAAACTGCAACAACAGAAGTAAATATTTATTATAACTAACAGTGTGATAAGCTAGCGGGGGGGGGGGGGGGTGAACAGGAAAGTCAATAATTAAAATTTAATCTCCACAGTTCAAAAAGAAACCTCAAAATATAAAATGATTTCAGAAAAAAAGGTATTCTAATATATTTATTTTTTACATTACTATAAACATCTAAAGGCATTTTCCTCAGAAATTAAAGTATAATTCCATAAATGTCCGAATACAGTAGGGGGAGGGGACTTACTTCAAATCACCACTTCATACCACTCGTGTAGTAGGCCTAATAGGCCCAACGTGAATATGAGAAAACCGTAAAGAATTGAATACTAACCAAAAGAAGCAAAATTTGAACCATTCAACAAGACGGATTATTGAGAAGAGTGTTGCTTAACTACTGCAACGTTTGGGAAACTCGTTTAGACAAACTCAAAAAACAACAGACTTCACACAAGCTTCTCAATTTGACCGGATTTTTCATTTTGGTCGGGTTTTTCAACTTGGCCAGGTTTTTTTTTTTTTAACTTGGCCGGGTTTTTTTTTTTTAACTTGGCCGAGGTTTTTTTTTTTTATCTTTGCCGGTTTTTTTTTTATCTTGGCCGAGTTTTCATCTTGGTCGTCTTTTGAGAAAAATCTCCATTGAATAAAATTGTTAGATCGGAAAAGCAACTTCGAAAATCCATTTCTTTAATCCTTTTAAAAGGTTTAGATGAATCAAATCTGATATTTCCATTTTGAAACTATGTTACGAGTTTAGCATAAGAACGAAAATCTTTAATCTTTAATCTTTTTATGTAACTTTCAGTTAATAAGTTTTAGTTTTAAAAAAAAAATGTTAATTAAATCTACGGATTTTGATATCCACGTTTTATAATATCAGTGCCACACACAGTGCCACATATATATATATATATATATATATATATATATATATATATATTACCTATGACCCAATGATCAACGGAACATAACACTGACACACTAAGAACCTAACTTAACCTAGCCTAATCTAACTGAGCCTAACCTGTATAACCTAATGTAACCTACAATGACTCATTGATTTTGTTTTGTCACGTCAATCAGATGTTAACCCATATATATATATATATGCTGCAAACTCACAAGGAAAAAGCAAAACGATTCCAAGGCCTTTCGTGTATTCAGAGCTACACCTCGTCAGGGAATCATTCCCTGACGAGGTGTAGCTCTGAATACACGAAAGGCCTTGGAATCGTTTTTCTTTTTCCTTGTGGGTTTGCAGCATTTATTCATTTCACGTGTTTAATTGTCAAATTCATCCCATATATATATATATAGTTCAATAAAACTCAAACTGCATAAAACGTACAACGAAATTACGTTAAAGCGAGTTACCCAAATGATGAAAAATCCAGTGGAAGTCATATCGTAAATTGCTCTATCTGAATAGCCAAGATGAGATAAATTTCCTTTTCGAAAAAGGGAAAAATCCGGTTATAAGGATTTTTCTTTCAGAATGAAAAAGTACCATTGCTTTTCACAAGAATTGCGAACCGAAAGAGTTTTTTTTTCTTTAAATAAAGTAAAAATTATATTTTCTTTATATATATATATATATATATATATATGGAATGTCATGAATGAACACGCACGCCTTTCGTGATGAAAAATCCGTCCCCACTATGGTTCGAACCCATCATCTCTTGAGTAGAATGTGAGAGCGCTAGCCACTACACTACAACGAAATAAAAGTTAATACAACCTGTCGTACATTTAACCAACCTAGAAAACGCCATCATGACTCTTTCGCGTCCAGAGGCATTTTACGCGTTAACCCTCCCGCACTCGAGGTAATGATCAGCATTTCGTTTAAATTGCAGTAAACCCTCGTCCAACGCGTGTTTGTCCAGCGCGAATTTGCGTATACACGGAAAAATAAATGCGAACAATTATTTGTCGAAAGCGGAAAATTTGATTATACACCGTCCGCCAAACACGCTCTAATACAGTAGTACTGTACGCGTGCCAATGCGCGCTATAGTCAGAGCTGGGCAGTATTTAAATACATTTGTATTTAAATACATTTGTGTATTTAGAACTGTATTTATAAATACATTGTTTTTCATGTATTTAAATATAGTATTTAAATACTTTAATGAGTATTTAAATACAATGTATTTAAATACTCAAAATATAAAAATGTAAATACTTTTATTGGTTTAATACACGTTCTGTACTAGCACAGTACGACGCGTCGACAGTGTAGTACAGCATGGTTCATGTTTCAACGTGTCAGTTCAATCGGTTGTGTGCCACTCTTAGTCGAAAGCGGTTGATTTCTTTATCGTGTGCGTGTCATGGCTTCAACAAGCAAATCCGGTGAATTAAACAGTGATATATCTGCAGATAACAATTTAGTGCACCCTCTGTTTGATGGAAAATACTTTAAAATTAAATCTAAAGACGGTAATAAGGTAAAGTGCACCTGCTTGCTGTGTAAACACGAAGTCTCTGCTGCAAGCAATGCTACAACGAATCTGTACACTCATCTGAAGGTAAATGTTTTTTTAGACATCAAAAAATATCTTGAAATTGACCGAATAATCGTACAAAACGGCTCTGCCTTAAGTGGGCCTGTGTAACTAACTCGTTGCAATCAATCCAATTTGCGATGGAAAATTCATTGATGAAAAAGCTTTTAAAATCGTCAGATCTATCGAGTGGTGTATTTATTTCGAAATTCACCGTGTCCCCTAAAGTAGAAATTTATCAAAAATTGATATCAATGATTATTGATTCATTAATTATTATCGATCATTATTCATTAGGTAATTCATGTTTATTTTTTTCACAGCGTGTCCACCCTGGCATGATTCAAACTGTGCAAAAGTTGAGTATAATATGTCACTGGTTGAACATCGTAAGTTCTAAGTTCTTTTGTTTTGTTTTGTTCTAAAAAGGGAAATATATAATCGGAAATTAGATTGTACTATTTCTTTATCCTTTATCAAGCATTTTATATTGTTGTTACTCATGAATTAGTGAATGCATATGATAAAATTTGTATGTATTTAAAATGTATTTACAAATGTATTTAAATACAATTGATGTATTTTGTATTTAGTATCTAAATACATTCGTAAAATGTATTTAGTATTTAGTATTTAAATACATTTCTCCCATGTATTTAGTATTTAGTATTTAAATACATTCAATGTATTTATTGCCCAGCTCTGGCTATAGTGTTCTCTCCTACACTCTCCAACACTCCCGCATCTCCCTCCCTCTCGCGTCACCCCTCGCATCACCCTTTGTCTCAGTCCCGCTAACGCGTTAAGTTCAGTGAAGTTGTGTTGGATTGTTTTTGTCGTATTTTGCCGTTGTTTTGCTATTACCCTTAGACAGCAGTACGGCACCAAAACGTAAAGCATCTGCGCGTGATAGTGAAGAGAAGAAAAGTCGTAAGGTTATGACATTAGCCGAAAAAATAAAGATTCTAGATAAGTTGCGCGGTGGTATGAGCATAACATCACTTGGCCGCGAGTATCACGTGAATGAGTCTTACCATACGCACCATTCGAAAGAGTGAAGAAAAGATGCGTACTATTTTCATTTAATATATTTTTATTTATCATATGTAAATATCATTATGTTTATGATTTTATTATGCTCTTATTTCATATACAATATAGGTATGGAAATTCATTTATGTGTGAATAAAAGATCTACGTATCTAAGTATTAATGGGAGACTTTACGCGGCCGCGTTCACGTATCCCCATTTATCCCATAAGGTATTAAGTTTGTCCAACGCGGATTTACCTAACGCGCCGTTATCGAGGAACCTAACCCTCGCGTTGGACGAGGGTTTATTGTATCTGGTGCAACGTTGGGGGTCCCATAAATGGAATATCATACATGAACACGCACGATTTCTCATAATGTGGTGGGTTCAAACAAACTTTGGTGGGTCCACTATATATATATATATATATATATATATAATATAAGAAGTATCGTCACACTAATTTCTAAGCCTATACATACAAGCTTATTAATAAGTAGAGAATCTGTAATCGGGTGTTCCACCGATTAATCGGCGTTACCGTAATTACTACTAACTGGGTCTAAATATTATAATCCACCACGATAGATGTTTGTTTCGGATTTGGGTTAGATTCAAATTTCAGATTTCTTCAATTGAAGTGCTTTTCGCGGGCCTCTTTGGTGAGGTTTTAGTAGTTCGAAATAGAATCCCACGTAAAACCGTAGTTCCCCCGTGTCATATGCCCTCGAGTGTTACGGAAGAGGTTAAAGAACCCCGTACCTTATTGTGGATCTACAATTTGACCGAAGAAGTGTGTGTAAAGCAGTTCTTGGATAACTGAACGCATTTTCTATAATAAAGATAAAATATGTCGTAATTTTGGTTACAGAATTCTTCAAAACGTGGCAGACTTTTAATCGAGTATTATACAGAGGGTTGACAAAAATAAATAGACATCTTTGTTTTTGTTTTTTTTTCACCAAATTTTTTTCTGATTTGATTATAATAGTCGATAAATAATAATAAATCAATTGAAGCAATATATATAAAATAGTGTTCCTTTCCTCGTTGGGCTATGAACTTCGGATCGCTACATAATCTGGACACGGAGAACGGTCTCCCATCCAACTACTCTCCAGACTCCAATATCGCTTAACTTCGCTGATCAACGGGAAGCAGTGTTATGATACTGACCACAACGTAGGCCTGATAGTGATAAACTTCAATTGCGGGAGATAATGAGTGATATTATTAATTAAAGAATAATAAATTTTAAAAAATCAAAATAAACCTATATTAAGAGAAATTAAGTTTTAAAAAGAACAACGTATAAAGAGAGGAAGCAAATCATAAGCAGGGGATCCAAATATATATACACAGGGTGTCCCATAAGTCCGGTCTCATAGGAATTATTTTAAATTAAATTTACAAAAGTAATGCATTAAAAACTAAACAAATGTTCAAATTGCTGTCTTGTTTTGGGACCTTTTTCTTTGTTGCAGGTAGAATAACACGCAATGGCTAATACTGAAGCGAGTTGCACTCCTGAGGAAAAGGCCTCCGCCTTTTCCTCAGGAATGTATCAATGTAGCGGTTGTTTATCCTTATTTATAAATGCTATCTTTTTATCATGAAAAAAAAGGGGATGTATTTAAAGTTAGGCTAGACTAAGTTTGGTTACATTTATTAGGTTAAAATTTTTAGATTGGATAAATGTCGCGATACAGAATTGAATATGTGAAAATGCGCTGGTGTCGCAGTTTTGTAGGGTAACTAAACGTGTGTGTGTGTGTGTGTGTGTGTGTGTGTGTGTTTTATCATCAACGGACAACATAAATCAATATCAACCGAAAACGAATCAAATCGATTCAGACAGAGAAATTTCTGAAGTAAAATCTCTAAGCTTCGTCCCCGTTTCAAACTCACGATCCCTTCCTCAAATTCAAAAACCGGATTACATGACCGCCCAGCCCTTAAGGTGATTCGTCAAGATCTGTTACAGGATTTGGGGACCATTAAGGACGCTATAACAGGCACACCAAGACATCTAAATCTTCCGTGTGCATGACCTAACATCAAACGTGAAATTTTGTAAAAGTTAAAACCCACTTTTCTCACTAGTTCCAATTTGCATTTTCTTATATACCCTGTACAAAGATTTATTATATGTAAGAATAAACTTTTTTATGGGCTACTTAATTTAGCTACTTCTTCATGATATATATATATATATATATATATATATATAATTTTTTTTAAGAAATGATAAGGATATATATCATATTATGTCTTGTTAACATTGGTTTTGCTTCCGCCCAGCGTCTTAACCACTAGGCCACCCATTTATCTACCAACCTATTTCTTCTGGAAGGCTGAACAGCTGGGTAAGCTGCCCGCCGACTGCTTTCGCCGGGAATCGAACCCGGGGCTGGTGGATTCGTAGTCAGTGATGTTAACCACTACACCACCGAGGAGCATAATATAATTTCCATGAATTTTATTTATAAATTATAATAATTAATAAATAAAAATAAATAAATGTGGAATAGGTAATTTAATTTACAAAAACACGTTATTTCCAAAAATCGTGTTTTGGTATCACTAAACTCGTCTCAAAAAGTCAAGTTTTCCTATTGACAAATTATTCCTCTATTTATTACGATAACTAAAATTTTAAATGACAAAATGTATTAACCCGACCTTTCTTTAAGTTTTGAAAGACATTTGGTCGACGGGGGAGGCTATAAACACACCCAACCTAACCTAACCTAGCCTTAACTAAGAGTAATTTAACCTAATGTAACTCGTTGATTTTGTCACGAGATGAGATGACGTTAGCCTGCATATATATATATATATATATATATATATATATATATATATATATATATGGGATGAATTTCACAATAAAACACGTGAAATGAATAAATGCTGCAAACCCACAAGGAAAAAGAAAAACGATTCCAAGGCCTTTCGTGTATTCAAAGCTACACCTCGTCAGGGAATGAAGATGAAAGGCGAGATGCCCATAAATATATACAATGTACAGGAAAAACAAACAATTAGCACATACTTAACAAGGGTTAATGAGAGGCAAAATAAATTTTAGCATGATATCGTCAATTTTATACGTCCCCGCACTGTTATTGAAATTGTTTTTAAAATGAATAAATGCACATTCTAGAATATTTCGTTCTATTATATCTCTGTTTTTAACAAGCGCTTTAGAACTGCCCCACTTGATGCTATGGTTACATCTATACATATGGTTAAATAAAGCATTGGAAGTATTAGCTGTTCTACAAGCATATTTATGTTGTTTTACCCTAATATCTAACGTTTTACCAGTTTGGCCTATATATACTGAGTTACATTGTGTACATCCGATCGAATACACACAACCAACAACATTATCAGGGCTATTCTTTATTAGGCGTGATTTAACAGTATTATTATACTTAAAGATTACATTAATGCCAATTGCTTTAAGTACAGTTGGAAGGTACTGAAAATTAACATGGTAAGGTAGGCTAAGGATATTTTTACGCTGAAATTCCTTTACAATTACATTATTATAATACCTATTCTTGGCTTTCTTAAGACAGTTATCTAAAAATGAAATAGGATAACATAATTTAGTACCAATATTCATGATATTGCATAACTCGGAATCTAAAAATTCAGGACTGACAACTCTCAATGCTCGAAGAAACATTCGATTAAATCCTCTATTTTCTCTGCTATGTTTCTTCGAGCATTGAGAGTTGTCAGTCTTGAATTTTTAGATTCCGAGTTATGCAATATCATGAATATTGGTACTAAATTATGTTATCCTATTTCATTTTTAGATAACTGTCTTAAGAAAGCCAAGAATAGGTATTATAATAATGTAATTGTAAAGGAATTTCAGCGTAAAAATATCCTTAGCCTACCTTACCATGTTAATTTTCAATTCCTTCCAACTGTACTTAAAGCAATTGGCATTAATGTAATCTTTAAGTATAATAATACTGTTAAATCACGCCTAATAAAGAATAGCCCTGATAATGTTGTTGGTTGTGTGTATTCGATCGGATGTACACAATGTAACTCAGTATACAGTGTGTCCCGTAAGTCTGGACCCATAGGGAAAAATAATAAAATTACAAAATAGTCCAAAAATTTATTTATAATATATTTTTTCATTATTTTTATTATTATTTTTATTATTTTTTTATTATGATCTTACTCCGCTGGAGTTTTATTTGTGGGGCCACTTGAAAGCCAAAGTGTACGAGGTCAAACTTCAGAACATTTTCCACCTTAAAGCACGCATTGTGGAGGCGTGTCAAGAAATTTCTGCGACTGTGATTCAGAAAGTGCTGTCGCAGTGGAGATTGCGTCTTCAACTATGTGTGCGACACAACGGCGGACACTTTGAACAGATTATGTAATAAATTTTTGGACTATTTCGTAATTTTATTATTTTTCCCTATGGGTCCAGACTTACGGGACACCCTGTATATAGGCCAAACTGGTAAAACGTTAGATATTAGGGTAAAACAGCATAAATATGCTTGTAGAACAGCTAATACTTCCAATGCTTTATTTAACCATATGTATAGATGTAAGTTGTAACCATAGCATCAAGTGGGGTAGTTCTAAAGCGCTTGTTAAAAACAGAGATATAATAGAACGAAATATTCTAGAATGTGCATTTATTCATTTTAAAAACAATTTCAATAACAGTGCGGGACGTATAAAATTGACGATATCATGTTAAAATTTCTTTTGCCTCTCATTAACCCTTGTTAAGTATGTGCTAATTGTTTTGTTTTTCCTGTACATTGTATATATTTATGGGCATCTCGCCTTTTATCTTCATTCCCTGACGAGGTGTAGCTTTGAATACACGAAAGGCCTTGGAATCGTTTTTCTTTTCCTTGTGGTTTGCAGCATATATATATATATATATATATATATATATATATATATATATATAAAACGTATAAGAAATTAAGTTAAAGCGAATTACCCAAATGATTAAAAATAAAGTTTTAAAATTTCATTGGCAAAGTTTATTAAGTGGTTTGGTCCATCAGAGGTAATATGATTTGTAACTTTTTCTTGCTGTAAAATGACAGGAAGGAACATGCTTTGGCCTGACTCTCTCTCTCTCTCTCTGTCTGAAACGTGTTGGGATTAATGAACAAATTGAGGATTAATCCGGTTGTCAAGATGTTTTTCCCTGTAACGTGCAAAAGTCTTTACACACTTAGAATTTTTTTTTTTTTTTTTGTTTTTAGAAGTTAAAGGAAAGTGTTTTCAAAAGTTTTTACATTCTTATGAGAGATTTTTCAGTCTTTTTTTTTTTTCATTCTTCTGAGCTTATTTTATTTATTTATTTATTTTTAGCTTGAAGGTGACAAGAATTTTTAAACGATGGGTTAATGTTTTCGCCTTTGTGAAAAGACAATTATTAATACATTTTCGTAGCCAAAGATTTAAAATGTATTTTAAAGGCATTCCTAAATGTATTACGTAAGTCCAGTTTTCAAACTTGAAATGAATTAATATTTTATTAAAAAAAAAAAAGATATTTAGCATTAATACAAAATCATTAACGCAGTTTTGATCTGAAAATCAGAAATAGGCCTCAAAAAAGAATTCGAAACTTTTATTTTGAAATCTCTCGAACCTCGCATTTTGGAGTTGATGCAATTTGTCAATTGAGGACAGTGCAGCTGTGAATAAACCATTGCCCAGATGTTTTGTAAAATAGTGAATCTTATACTTTCTCTCTGAAACTTAATTTGTAAAAAAACTTGTGTCCTGTTATTATTATTATTATTATTATTATTATTATTATGCCTTTGCATAACTTTATAATCTATCTTTCACGTCGACTTTCGCAAGCTATAAGGTTATAACCTCAGTCTGAAGTAAAAAATACTTTATCCACACTTGGCCTCAAAATGGTTTCATTCACGTTACTCGACACTTTTCTCCAAATTCCCAATCATATAAATTTTCTGTTATATTCATTTAATTTTTAATAAATTTGTTCCATGCAAAATAATCATAGGGATAACTCAAAGCCACCAAGGCTTTTCTATATCCAAAATAAGAATCAAATTACCGCGAGAGGATTCACAAAATTCCCACTCGACAGTGTGAATGGCCCTTTAGGCTAAACGCCCATTTGTCAGAAATTCATCAGCCGGCTTCTCGTATCAAAAAACTTACAAGAATTTTTATACCCGTATTGTTGCATTAATGAGTATACGCAGTCATTATTATAATTACAAATACTTTTATAATGTAAAAACCTATTAATAAAATTAATGCATATATTAGCCATAAATATGTAATAATGCGTAAAACTTCTTGTCTTATAAGCGTCATTGATATTTAAGACTACAGTTTAAAGACTTTCGAAATTTTGTTGCTTCCTCAACGCGTGTAAGAGTAAAATACTTTTTTTTTCGCTTTTATGGCCTAGGTTTTGGTTCAATATAGTTTAAGATTAAACTATATTTTTTTCCGATTTCATTTCAAACTAATACGAAAAATCTGATTAATCAAAATGGCATCTCCTATAAAACTTAATAAGTGTACTATATTTCCAAAGTCATGAACGAGGCCATATTTTTTACTTATATTAAAAGTTTAATAATTTGCAAATAAATAAACAGTTAACACGTTTGTGCGCGATATGAAAATTGTACAAACTTTGCGTGGATACGTATCGAATCATTTAAGATTGTAGGAGCTAAAAAGATAAACTTTATTTCAAGGTCAGGAGAAAGCAGTGAAGATCTTGTACAGGGTGATCCATTTAAAACCACACCCAAATTTTAAAAAAATTGTAATTTGCGTACGGTTTTAAATGGATCACCCGGTATATCAACATATCAACGGCGATATTCCAAAACTTTGTAAACCTCGTAATCTTCCCCGACATTTTGTTTTTAGAAGTTTTAGCTTAATTATTACTAGTGGCAGATATAATCATACAATAAAATATAATCCAGTTCTGTTTCACTATCAGATCAGATCAGATGATAGGTAGGAGGCATAGCCTTTCCAGCGGCCCCTCCTAAACTTTTGTTTTTTGTAACTAGTTTGGGTTTAGCTCCTTCAATTTTTTTCTCTTATTTTCCAGAAACTGTGAAGAACATTGTTTTTCTTTCAATATTGGACTCCCCCAAACAGAAAGTCTCCAATCAAAGCGTCCACATTTTCAATTTATAGTTATTGAAGTTCAGCCACTTTCTTCTTTTCTTCTGTGTACTCTGGGCACAACAGAACAAAATGATGTAGGTCCTCTTCTTCTGTCCCACATAGTTTGCATTCCATGTTTTCATTAGTATGTCTCTTCCTGTTGTACAGTGATAGGCAGTTCGTTCTAGCCTTATATAGAGTTATTGATGCGGGTCTATTATCGTAGACAGTTTCCTCTTTTATTTGCTTTTTTCAGTTCTTATAGATTCCTAAACTTCTGTACCTCCTCCATCCATCTTGCTGAGTCCCAATTTCTTGTCTTTTCTTTGAGTTGCTCTTTAGTCATATTATCTATATCTTGATAGCTGACGTTTACTTCTTCAAGGTATTTTTTGGTTGTTTTTATCTATTTAGTGTTACTTCTTTCCTGCATTATTTCTAAAATGTCTTCAACAGTTGGTTCTTTCCCTTTTTTATATTCTTTATATATTGTATTCTTCCATCTATTATCCTCCTTTTCATTAGGGATGCCCCAATTTCTCCCCTTAGGGTGCAGTTTAGTGCGTATTTCGGTGCCCCCAATATTTGTCTAATAAACTCCATTCTCAATTCTTTGTATTTTTTCAATTTCTGTATCAGTAAGTTTTATTATATTTGTTCCATATAACACTGAAGGTACAGAAACATTTTTTCCAATATTTTCTTTATCATAATTTTGTTACAGCTCTTGGCAATCACAGAATAGGTTATGTTCGCCAACTTTTGTGCTTTTTCAAACATTTTTTCTTTCTGCGTTTTAAAATAGTTTCTTTTATTGCTAATCGTTAGACCAAGATACTTGATTTTATCTGTAACTTTAATATTTTCTATTTCTTGAGGCTTATTTTTTATATTATAAATCATTATACTGCTTTTGTTTATATCATGGCCATACTCTTTACTGACTTCTAGTACTTTTTTTCAAATTATTTATTGCTTACTATCGTAACCGTTATTTTTTAACTTGTTAAGCGTCCCTATTTTCACTTCTATACGCACCGATAGACGATACAACTCGTCGATAACGTTTAAGAGATTAAATACTCCTAACATTCTATACATTAGACATTAGTCAAAGTTTTTCCTTCTTTAAGATTGGGGTTTTGCTACTTACGAGGTTTTAGAACGTCACCATCGATGTATATAGTGTAACTGATAGGAGTTTCGTGCGTCGATCCTTCACGAACGAAAGTTTGGTTCGTGGCCCTACCTCAAGAATTGGCTGAGCGAAGGAGAGAATTGCTTTCCTGAACTCCTAATCTCACCCTCAGCTCATCTAGGATTGGTCTGAGCCAGGTGTCTAGTTTTCTTCTAAAGATGTCCACATCGACACCTGTTTTTTTCGTACTTCATTTGGTAACTAGTTAAATACTCCTTGACCTTCTCTCATGGCAAAGTTATTTTCTTTCAGTGTTGAAGATGTTTCTTGCTTAATCTTCACTTTCGGAACACTGCAAACTGCTTCTCCTGTCTTCCAATATTGTCTGGATTGTTAAAGGTTAAACTTCAGATTAGGAACTACAGTAGTTTTTTAATTGTTTCCATGTGTAAATTATGATGTAATTCTCTTCTTCTTCTAGTTTCGAACTTGCATAATCTTTCTCAGTAACTTAGTTCTGTGAAACCAATGATTTTTTGCTGTGAAGTCTAATTCCCTCTAATTAAGTAATTTCTTTTTTTTTTTTTCGGAAACGCTAAGACCGAACAATATTCTAGTTTTGGTATGATCAGTGTTTTCATCAAGGGAATCATTACATTCTACAGGGTGTCCGAAAAGTCTGGAACCATAAGAGAAATTGGTTATAATTTTTTGTTTTGTTTCAGGGTATCCGTGAATGATGGCGTTAAGTTTACAAGAGCGTATAGAGATTATTTGTCTGTGTGGACGTGATGGCTGGTCCCATATAAGTGTGGCAGGTGAATTTAACGGTCGTCATCCTGAAAAAATCCAGTAACACATAGCGCGGTTGGAAAATTGTTGAAAAAGTTTAAAGAAACTGGCTCTGTAACAGACAAACCACGTTCAGGTCGTCCTAGAACCTCGGAAGAAGTCCGTGAAACCGTAATGGCGAAAATTTATGCTAGTCCTAAAAAGTCATTGAGGCGTACAATCTTGGAAATTGGAGTACCGAAAAGTACCATCCATGGTGTTTTGAAGCGCGTGTAAATAAAGTGTTTCTCCTATGGTTCCAGACTTTTTGGACACCCTGTAGTTCCTTCAATTAAAGCTTCTCAGTAACTGAACAGTTATTCTTCTTGATTTAACTATTTATTGCATATTATTGGGAGGGTGATAAGAGAAAGTGATGTAAGCGCATTTAAAAAAAAAATTTGATTTATGATTTTGAGAGTTGATGACGTACATAAGAATTAACAACGTAAATCGGCAAATACAAAATATTCTTATTTAAACTCTCGGTTAAATAAATTTGTCCTCATCGAGTCAAAGAATTAATTCTTATGCACGTCATTAACTCTCAAAATCCTGAGTAAAAATTTTTTAAAAATGCACTTACATCGTTTTTCTTTGCCACCCTCCATTTTAAGTTTGAAATTTCGTATCGTTAGCCATTATAACCCATAAATCTTTTGCTTTTGAGTTTCTCTGAATTTCCTGTCCATTTTGGGCACAACAGTTCTAAATTTTCGTTCCTCATTTTTTTAACAAACGGAAAATTTTTGGTGTTAAATTTCATAGTGTTGTCTTCAGATCATCTGTATGTGCTGTTTGCGTCATTTTGCAAAGATTCAATATCGGCCGACTTTTTAATTTTTCCGCATTTTTTTGTATAATCAGTTATTATTAGTTATTTCATTATGTGTAACCGTAAGCATGATTAGGAATAATAGTAGAGCAACTACTGTTCCTTGCCATGCTAAGCTTCGTGCCTCCGATTCTGATACATTCTTGGAATGTAACAAAAAACTCGCTTACACTTTCTAAGGAACTTATATTTCCATTTAACATACTTTGCTGCTATTCCCGTATATTCATTTTATGCGTTATTATTTCATGATCACACTTTTATGCCCAGACAAAGTCTCTATACTACATCATAATTGGCATGATTTTCGAGTACATCAATAATATAATAATCGTACAGTATGTTCTCTTAGTTGTGATAGGCACAATTTCCCTCTTACTAAGCTTTCCCTGCTTCCTAAAACGTAGAAATTCTCTACAACTATTCTTTAAAATATTTTGGTGAAATGAGATGTCAGTGACATATAATGCTTCACATATAATGTTATAATGTTTCAGACCAACAAAGACCCTAGGATCCACCCATGGCTGGTCTACCTAACTGTGTTCGTAATTGTGTATTGTGTATGTCCTCCGTGGTGGCGGAGGGGACCTACAATTTTACGTGGGTTCCGAACCACAAGAACATAAGAAATTTATGTAAAAACTGCCTGTACATTGACAACGACCAATTTTCACAAAACTAAATAATTATCAATTTAAAACTAATTAATTAATTATCGATTTAAAACTAAAGATAAAATCTCTGGATCAAGAGGATCAAGTCATAATAGACTACTCTCCACAAATATGTTACACTCTATATCTATTTATAACCGACATGCAAATATATCAGATCCAAACATCCAGTCAATTTCATTACGGTATCTATCAATACTAGTACCTTGCCAACCAAAAATAAGTTACGGTCCATATCGATTGCGGACCAAGTAAAGACTGTACAGTAATGTGGAAATGTGTGTGCACCCATTTTGGGTCTCCCATTTCAAGGTGTTTGTGGGGCAAGTGAAGAACATGAGTTTTTCAATACCTCACAGTACTATGGGTGGGGACACTGCTCGGCAGAAACAATGTTCGTTGTCTTCAGGATGGCCAGTATTTCTCCTGCGTTCAGAGATCTCCATATCGAATATAGGGGCATAGCTATTTCATCCTTACAACTTTTAATGAGTGCAGTATTCCATTTGTCAATTTCAGTTGTTTTAAGCTCGTGTTATTTCGTTCTGTGTAAAATAAAAATTAGTTATATTCATAAACGGTAACATCCAGGAAGCACATTTCACCACGGCGTCGGGGTGAGTGTTCCTCAAGGGTCACCTGAGTCAGAGCAGAAACAGAGTAAGTGTCCAACTCAACTCCACCCGATGCCAGCGGCCGGGAGCGAACTAGCGCCACACCGCTCAGAGTCGGCCACCGTAACAACTGAGCGATTACTTCTCATTCTGTGCCATTCCTATTCCTATTTTTAGTCCCAAAATGAAAATGACCAAAGGTGAAAAAATCCATATTTGACAAAAGCGTGTCTTGATTTGTGAAACAATGGTTTGCGTCACTGAAAAGACGCCAAATGGGAATGGCTAATATTTCCTCGCCTAATTTATTTTAACCAATCAAAACCTAACCTAACATTAGCCTAACCAATCAGAACCTAACCTAACATTAGCCTAACCAATCAGAACCTAACTTATCGTAACCTAATCAGAGTGGGAAAGATCGTGGATGGGCATAAAAATGACATGTAGTGGAAATGGCATAGAATGGGAACTGCCTAGAATGAGAATGGCATCTGGGGATACGGATGGGAATGGGAATGGCCTAGAATGAGGCGAAACCCAACTGAGCAAACGGGCGTCCTAATTAGTCATATTCTCTCTTTGTAATTCTTCTTCAAAAAAAGTATTTCTATCATTATTTTATCATTATTGGGGGTACTAAAAGCTAATTCATCGTGAGGTCTTAATATGTCAGATATTTATTTTAGAACAACCACTGGTGCATTACAGTATTTTCTTTCCTTACAAGTCCGATAGTGGAGTGATTTTTTTTCTTTTCGCAAAGCAATAGAAGTATTTTGGGTTTTCCTTGATCACTTCTAAAGTATTGTCCTTTTTTTCTCCCTCTATATTTCTCATCTAGAACGTGAATGTCACGGTCAATACTCTCCAGCTTTTCACTGATCACTGTTCTGTTAATGTTTCTTTGCATTTCTTCAATTTTGCAATCATTCGCTTTCTTTTGCGGGTCATTCTTTTTTGTCGCTCATTTTTTTTTTTCTTGGTTGGTTTTTCGCTGCATATTTTTCCAAAAATTTTTAGCGTCTTCTCTTCAAAATGTAACAGCACATCTGCAATCCCTTCTTTTATCCTTAAAGATGATTTTCCAGTCTATTGATGCTATGCTTGATTTAATACATTCCCAATATCTGCCCTCGGAGTTTAAATTTAAAAAATTCAAATTTGTTTCTTTTTATACTGTAAATGCAAAAAACTTCACTTTTTTTTACGTGAAGGTCAAAATATGAGAATAAAAACCCACTCTAATAGACAGAGTTTATTTCCACGACAGTTTCGACGCCCACTGGCATCCTCCTCGGGTGGATACAGAAACCCGAGGAGGATGCCAGTGGGCGTCGAAACTGTCGTGGAAATAAACTCTGTCTATTAGAGTGGGTTTTTATTCTCATATTTTTATACTGTGTTTTTCTTTCAATTTTGTCGTCATATTGGTTATTACTTCAGTAATGTTGTAACCTAATATAATAGTGGGCACTATTTTTATGTTTAAGTGTTTAATCGTACCTTATTCAAGTGTGTTAGGTCAATTTAAATAAACTATGGATAATCTTAAGATGTCATCACCTTAATTTCGAAAAAAATAATTATGCATATGCCCGTAATCTACATAAAAATATAACAATTTATTCAAGAATACTGTTTTGTGTGTAAATACGTTCTAAGCATGTTATTATGAAATATCTCGTTGCTTTTCATTCATATGCTCCACCAATCATGTGGTATCATGTATTTCCAGGGCCGACGAGAGCTGCCCCGGGCCCCGGAGGAGGATTGGTATATGAGCCCCCCCCTGTTTACTCAGTATTTTATTATGAATGTTTTTTGTGTACATAACAAGCAAACTGATTATATGTTCAAGTCACTATTCAAAACATACAGTATGAATAAACAACTCAGAAGAAAATGATCATTTTATTTTTCGAATCAATTATATTAATTCTATCACCATACAATTTGCAAATGCAGTACCAGTTCATGCAGGCAAGACAATTGTTTACTAGAAAATTTTCATAATTAAAAGTGTACTTTCTTTGCTTTCTCTCTAGCAAAGTGGCAAATGATTCTGATGAAATTTAAAGTACGGGCTAACTGACTTTCAATTACAATGGTTTCTAGATCTATCAGTCGGTCTTGAGCATTGGTGGACCGCAAATAATATTTTATCTGTTTCAGTTTTACTATGATAATCTCTATAAATTGTATGTTTATTAATTATATTTCCTCTCTGTTATTTAATCAATTGCTTTATTAATATTTTCAGATTTTATTTCCCCTCTTTCCGGGCCCCGGGGATTTAACCCGGCTTCCCCGCCCTCTCGGCGGCCCTGTGTATTTCCACTGTGGCTATGGTCCTCCATACATTTGTGAAAAATGCTCTGTATGATATGATAATAAAAACCCACCCTAATAGACAGAGTTTATTTCCACAACAGTTTCGATGCCCACTGGCATCCTCTTCGGGTGGATACAGAAAAACGAATGAACCAAAAACAAGAGGGAAAACAGTCCAGTCTTAATGGTCCCTGGACTGTTTTCCCTTTTGTTTTTGGTTCATTCGTTTTTCTGTATCCACCCGAAGAGGATGCCACTGGGCATCGAAACTGTTGTGGAAATAAACTCTGTCTATTAGGGTGGGTTTTTATTATCATATCATACAGAGCATTTTTCACAAATGTATGGAGGACCATAGCCAAAGTGGAAATACACAGGGCCGCCGAGAGGGCGGGGAAGCCGGGTTAATTGTCTTGCCCGGGGCAGCTCTCGTTTTTATTATCATATTTTGACCTTCACGTAAGAAAGTTAAGTTTTTTGCATTTGCTCTGTATGAATTGCTCCCCAATTAACCCACCCCTAATATCTCCAGCCAGAGGCGTACCAATACTTTTTGCCGCTCGGGGCGAAAATGCCAACGCCGCCGCCCCCCTTGCAACAATTTTCAATTTTAAAAACAATTCCTTTACAAAAATACACTTCTAAACAAAACTTTTATTGGAAGAAAAACTTAAATAAAGCAACTTCAATTTTAACAATACTACATAATGTACCGTACATAATGTACCGTACATAATATACTACATAATTTTAACAAAAACTATATAATGTATAATGCCTAGTTAAATTTTCGGACTTTCATAACAGAAAATTCATGAATGATTTTTTCTATGTCCATTGTCTCTGCAACTTCGCGTTCAATTGAAATAATCGCCAAATTGCTCAGTCTAGATTGACTTATAGTTGACCTGAGGTAAGTTTTTATAAGTTTCAGTTTCGAGAAACTTCGTTCGCAACTTGCCACGGACATGCATGTAGTTAGACAGATCCGGAGGGCAATTGTTATATGAGGCAAAGATTCCACTAGATCCCATTTAACGATCCACTGAAGTAGTTTTAACATATCCCAGTTCTTTGGATCATCGTCGACGCTTATGCTTTCGAAACAGCAAATGTCTGCGCAAACGCTTTATTTCTTCCAGTAGACTTCCTGGATTAATGTCATTGTAGATGGAAGAAAAATTATTGACCTTGGTATTAATTTCTTCTTCTTTGGACTGATTCAAAAGGTACGAAGGAGACAGAAATTCAAAGCGATCATTCATGTTTTTAAGACAAACTGTGCGTTTTTCAATTTCTGCTAATAAACGATCCATGATTTCAAAAAATTATCTGCGTACATCCTCTTCCACGGGTTGGAGGGTTGCATTTTAAAACATAAAAACCCAAAATTTTGCATACTGCGCCCGCCTGACAGTAACTTGCCGCCCCTCGGGAAGTGCCGCTCGCCCCTCTCGCCCCTCCCTTGATACGCCACTGTCTCCAGCCTAGAGATTCCGGAAATGGTCCAGAGCGGGTAGAGTAAATTGAGGTCCACAGTAGGATTCCTCACCAAATTAGGTTAGGGTAATTTACCTTAGCCTTTGTTAAGCTACGAGTTGATGCTAGGTTTTAGACCACAATGTAGGCCTAATTTAATTGGACCTAGTTTATATGTTATCCCTAAACTGGGGTTTAGAAATACAATTGTTCACTAACTGAGTGTTATTAGACAGTCCCGACCTCTTCCTGGAGTCACTCTTCTCTTTGCTCAATTTTTGAAAGCGCACTTGCTGGTGGAGATCTTTTATTGTCTTCAAGCCCCTTCGTCCGCCATGCCGTTCTTCCTTCCAGTTCTCTATTCCCCGGCTTTCTTCCACCAGCGTCCTTTTTGTTTGTTGGTTGATCGGTAGTGTGTATCAAAACTACCAAGCACGCTCTATCACACAGTATACAAATACTAGTGTGCAAGAGCATAACTAGCTTTCAAAAGTTTGGGGGGGGGGGGGGGGGGACAACTATAATGATGAAAAATCCTGCGATGAATTTCTGTGCTGCTATCCCTTAGGTAATGTGTTTGCGACCAAAATGATGCTCTTAAAATACTATGATTTAGAGAATGATCTATATTTATGATACTGCAGGTCCGGCGCCAGCCTATTTGGCGCCCTTAGCAGGACTGCAGCTGGCGCCCCCACCCGCCTCCCACTTCACGATTGGGTTTGCCCACAAAGTAATCAAGGTACCATATTGAAGAAACTATTTGCCTTACACTGATCTATTTTAATTTGCTAATACATACATTTATTATAAAATTATAAAATCATTTCACAGTTCAAGAAAGTGTCATGACCAATCAAAACAGCGAGTAAAGCGAGGCATATGTAGTAACAAATCAGAACGCTCAAAAGTGCTAAAATATGCGTGCAAAAAGGACATATCTACTGTTTTTTCCAAGCAAGAAGGGCATATGTCACATAAAAACAGTTATTCGCTTATTGACGACTCCCGGAACTCATATTAAGCCGTAAATAAGCCGAGTCGCTTATTGACGACTCCCGTCTGTGCGCGCAACATTTTTAAATCGCTTATTTACGACTCCCGTCCCTAAAGGGTTAAAGGTCGTGATAGTGAAAGTTCTATAATGACCCAATAAGATGAATAAGTTAATTATGTAAATATCAGTCAAGCTAAACTGGTGTACATACGTCGTACAACCTTCCATCATTTGTCTATGCTTCTCATTCCTTCATTATTTTTTTCATGTTGTTCTTACATAATACTATCAGACGTGCACAGGGCGGGAGGCGCTGGCGCCCCCCAGATCTTTGGCGCCCTTAGCATTTACTAACCTCGCCTAATGGAAGCGGCGGCCCTGTATGATAGTAATAGGAAACTCAAAGAAGCATTTTCACAACTACCTTATGTATATCAAGTATATACTTAACATTAAAGGAAAACAATATATGCAATAATTAAAATAAAAAATAACTAGATGTCTCATTAAAGTATCTATCACTGCAGTATTAGTACTGAATCAGTAATACTTTCCAGCATACTAATAGGACTAATATAATTAAAGATTTACTCATCATAGATTATTTCAAGAACTAAATATTTTCCTTCACGTAAACTAACTTAGATCAAAAGTTGGGGGGGACAAAACCTGTATTATCCCCCTCAGTTCAAAAGTTGGGGGGACATGCCCCCCCCCCCGTTAGTTACGCCCCTGCTAGTGTGGAGAATAACTCTGGTGAGCAACCAATTGATTTCATCCACCCAGTTATTGACATAAAAGGAGTTTAATAATTGTTAGATTAACTACCTACCTACTCAGTGGACCATATTCGTTACCTCCCACCTACCCACATGTATCAGTGTTCCATACATTTTTAAGGATAATAGCTGAAGTTTACCCTCTGACTGAACAATACTGAAGTAAGATTTATGTTGTTAGGTTAGGTTTACCAAAATGTTTTTTTATAGTAGTATTTGATGTGATTTACTCAAATCTTATATTTACTTACTGCAGATTGAGCCGAAACATCATGACTTTCAACTTCGAATAAAATGGGTTTCGACTCATTTATACAGCAAATAAATATCAGATTTGAATGAATCACATCATATACTACTAGAAAAATGCATTTTGGTATGATTTTGCAGGTGTGAAAAATGCTCTGTGTGAATTGGTTCCCAATTAACCCACCCCTAATATCTCCAGTCTAACTGTAGGGTAGGATAAGTCTAGCCTTGTAGGGGTCAGCTTAGAGATTTCGGAAATGGTCCAGAGCGGGTAGAGTAAATTGAGGGTAAAGATTCGGTAGAACACATCCACCCAAACTAGTGACGAAAATAGGTTTTTCTGGTGTGTTTCATGCTATTTCAATTGAATCTGACCTTCATTTTTGGCGCAAATGCACCATTATGGAGATAACCCCCCGCCAGGGCTTTGAAGAAGCAAATTGTGGACTAGAAAGGCCAGAATCAATTGAAACAGCATGAAATATATAAGAAAAACCTATTTTCGTCAGTAATATTCACGGCAAAAGTAACCTAACCTAACAAAAATAACACAACTTAACCTAACCAATTGTCAAGGGCATACAGTTGACCTAACATAACCTAGGCCTAGTTGGAAATATTTTCAGTTCACTTATATTAATTAAGTTCATTACCACACTGAGGACACGTAAAAGAAGTTTTGAGCACGCCGTGAATTCGAAATATAGCGACAGCAGCGCTGTCGTCCCTCAAAACTTGTTTAATAACGTCCCACTCGGACTTAAAACATCAAACAGACACAGCAATTCTAAAGCAACTGTTGAATTCAAATTTCAGCGCCGGACATGCGCGGGTGTGTCACGTGACAATGGGGCAGCCGCTGATTGGTTAATGATAATAACATGACTACATACACATAAGACGAGATGGTTTGACGAGTGAATAATGGTGCTAAAATTTAATAATTTCGAAAGTAAATATCTCGATAAATAGGAATTTAAGCCAAAATTAGTATAGAATAAAGTATTCTTTTTTTTTTCACTCTATCTCGCTGTGTAAATATCAATATCGAGTTTGGTGGATGTGTTCTACCGAATCTTAACCAAACTGAGATCCACAGTAGGATTCCTCACCAAATTAGGTTAGGGTAATTTACCTTAGCCTTTGTTAAGCTATGAGTTGATGCTTGGTCTTAGACCACAGTGTAGGCCTAATTTAACAGGATCTAGTTTATATGTTATCACTAAATTGGGGTTTAGAAATACAATTGTTCACTTACTGAGTTTTATTAGATAAATCCTGATTTTAGTAATTATGTTGCTGACCACATGACCTGAACTTTTGGTCAAAAATACATTTTTCAAGTGTATTTTGGTGTGCTCTGTTCAAATATGACCTTCATTTATTGTGGAAATTAACAGAAATACGTCTTTGGGCCATGCAGTGACAACTATATTTCTGTTCATTTGCACAAGAAATGAAGGTCATATTCGAACAAAGCACACCATAATACACTTAAAAATGTATTTTTGACTACATTTTATACAATAAAGCATAACCTACTGTAACATGTTCATGTTACGAGATTTCGTAAACGACGCATTACCACAGGAAACGTGCAAAACACCTCAAAATTAACCATAAAAGTTTGCTCTAGTAATTTTCGTTTAAACTAACGAAAATATCACGAATTAACCTAACAGTCATCAAGGACGTACAGTTGACCTAACCGGGCATTCATTTAACGTAACCAGGCACTCAGGTGACCTAACCGGGCATTCAATTAACCTAACCAGGCATTCAATTAACCCAGGCATTCAATTAACCTAACAGGTTAATATTGGTTACTTCACCTAAATATCTTCTGATCTTTTCGTATTAGGCACTCACTATCACATTTCGGGCAAGTTAAGGATGAGAGAATAACTCCATAATTGATAAAAATATCCATTACTTTGTCTTCATCTAGGGCACATGACAAATCAAGTTCTCAAAGTCGAAACCACACGAACGGCACGTCATAATTCTATCACAAACACCACCAAACTAAATCCAATTAGAAAAAAAAAAAGCCAGAACAGAAACCAACAAACTAATTAAGTCGCAGAGTAGCATGACGTCATACCACCCCCGACTACAAATACACTAAATATATATATATATATATATATATATCGTAAAGAACGACGCTTGTATAGGAGATATTCCGCGCAAGACGAGAGAGAGAAACGAAACAAATGAAAAAATGAGGTAACCACCCGGGAATCGAACCCGGGATCTTCCGATTGCCGGTCAGATGCGATACCATTACACCATGGGCCTCACTCTTCCAAATGCCGTAATTCTTCTACATACTCGCAGAAACCAATGCCCCAAGGAGGCACCTCCCGCATGCCGTAACATTATATACATTCAACTGCAAAGAACACGCAGTATAAATAACGTAAAGAACGACGCTTGTATAGGAGATATTCCGCGCAAGACGAGAGAGAGAGAACAAAACAAATGAAAAAATGAGGTAACCACCCGGGAATCGAACCCGGGATCTTCCGATTGCCGGTCAGATGCGATACCATTACATCATGGGCCTCACTCTTCCAAATGCCGTAATTCTTCTACATACTCGCAGAAACCAATGCCCCAAGGGGGCACCTCCCGCATGCCGTAACATTGAATGTATATAATGTTACGGCATGCGGGAGGTGCCCCCTTGGGGCATTGGTTTCTGCGAGTATGTAGAAGAATTACGGCATTTGGAAGCGTGAGGCCCATGGTGTAATGGTATCGCATCTGACCGGCAATCGGAAGATCCCGGGTTCGATTCCCGGGTGGTTACCTCATTTTTTCATTTGTTTCGTTCTCTCTCTCTCGTCTTGCGCAGAATATCTCCTATACAAGCGTCGTTCTTTACGTTATTTATACTGCGTGTTCTTTGCAGTTGAATGTATATAATGTTACGGCATGCGGGAGGTGCCCCTTGGGGCATTGGTTTCTGCGAGTATGTAGAAGAATTACGGCATTTGGAAGAGTGAGGCCCATGGTGTAATGGTATCGCATCTGACCGGCAATCGGAAGATCCCGGGTTCGATTCCCGGGTGGTTACCTCACTTTTTTCATTTGTTTCGTTCTCTCTCTCTCGTCTTGCGCGGAATATCTCCTATACAAGCGTCGTTCTTTACGTTATTTATACTGCGTGTTCTTTGCAGTTGAATATATATATATATATATATATATATATATATATTATATATATATATATATTATTATTATTTTCTACAATAGTTTGCACAAAAAATAATAACAGATTTGAAAAGAGCGGGTGATATTAACCCAAAAAAATGTATTTCTGACCAAAAGTTCAGGTCATGTGACCAGAAACATATTAACCCTGATTTCTTCTTGGAGTCTTTCTTCCAGTTGCTTAATTTTTGAGCATACTTGCCGGTGGGGATCGTTTACTGTCTTCAAGCCCCTTCGTTCGCCATGCCATTCTTGAGGCAAGTCCCTTTCCCGCGGCTTTTTTTTTTTTGTTTGTTCGTTCATTGGTAGTGTGAGAAACTACCAAGCACGCTCTATCACACAGTATATAAATACTAGTGTGGAGAATAACTCCGGTTAATGACATAAAAGGAGATTAATAATTGTTAGATTAACTACCTACCTACTCAGTGGACTATTTTCGTTACCTCCCCACCAGTGGTGTAGTCGTAATTTCTTCAGTGGGGTAACGCAGTAGGGTAACGCTAAAAGTAAAATAAAACCAGTAGGGTAACGCTAAAAGTAAAATAAAACCAGTAGGGTAGCGCTAAAAGTAAAATAAAACCAGTGGGGTAACGCCGTTACCTTGCGTTACCCCCGGACTACACCACTGCTCCCAACTACCTACACGTATCAGTTTTCCATACAGGTGATGACATTTCCTTAAGATTTACCCTAATATATACATGCAACACTGCATTAATCATAAATCATCATATCTCTTTGGACCAATAATGACTCTTCCTCTTCTAGATTTTCTAACAATAGCAACTGTAAACTATACAATGCAATATTAAAATATAATTTAAGCTGATGCCCTTTTTTCGCAAGTACTGTAATTTAGTTCTCCTTCAAAACCCTAAATGGCTACCGGTACTGTTCTAAATAATCTTTTGTAAAACCAACAAAAAATTTTTTGTAAATAGTGAATGGTTTATAAGCTCCTTTGGTATTCTGGTTTCCTTCCAGTGGGTTCCGAGCCATGTTGGAATTACAGGTAATGAGATGGTTGATACGCTGGCCAGGGCTGCTCATTCCCTCCCTGCTATAACTTCGCTATATTTCCATCCAGGCGAGGGTTTTGCAGTAGCTAAAATGGCAGTGCAAAATGATTACAAAATGATTACAAAACCCAATGGGAGAAATTACGGCACTCAACTCTCTATGGAATGTTTAAGCCTTCCTGGGGCACAAGAAATTGGCCTGTACCTTCTTCCCACTATAAAGCTTCTATAATATTTAGATTCCGTTCAGGCCATGTAGGCCTTCAGGCTTACTTACACCGGATTGGACTAGCTTTCTCCCCATTATGTGTTAGTTGTAATTTACCAGAGACACTGTCCCATTTCTTTCTTTTTTGTCCATGTTATACTAGGCAAAGGAAAAAATTAAGATTCTCTTTTGCAATATGGTGTCAGGAACTTTACTTTATCAGTCCTATTAGGTGGGGATAGTTTTTCACCCCCATTGATACACTTCACTATGGACCAAGTATTCAAGTTTGTAGTGGCATCTGGGCGGTTGAGAGAGTTTTAAATCTTGCATTGTATACCGATTTTCATTCCCACAGGTTTATTAATCTGTTACCTCCTAGTTACTCCATCTGGCTGTTACTGTTGACTTAGTACTTGGTTCCATTTTTATCAGTTCATGTTTAGTAGTACTAACAGGCCTCATATTCATCCCTTTCTGAGTGTTCTGGAATTGGCCCCAGAACTGAAAAAGGTAATGGTGTGCTTTCTCTATTGCTCTCTCATCCCAATAATAATAGACCCAGCACTTGATGTAGGAACAGTGGAAGTTCTCCTGGAACAAGGTGTTTTGGTCTTGGAGGATGTAAATAGCCTTATTGGCTGAGCTCCTCCATATAAAACTTCAATCAATCAATCAATCAATCAAAGCTCCTTTGTACACATATCTTCGTTTGAACTTTTTATATTATTTAAGGTTAGGCCTGTCCCTAACTTTCGCAAAGAGTTTTTTTTGTTTTTTTTTTGTTTTTTTTTTTGTTAATCTTGTATTCTCTCAGCATTTCATATTTATTTAAAACTAGCAGAGATACCTGGCGTTGCCCGGGATGTAAGGGTGTGTCAAAATAAGGTAAAAAGATGAACAAAACTAAATGAACACATAAACACAAAGTTTTGGTAATTGTTTTTATTCCTTGAAAACATCAGACATTTTGTAGCACTTCAGTGTAAACAATGTTATGTGTTTTTCCATTGGGTGTCAAAACATAAAGATTGCGAGGTGTTCCAACTTTTTTGGGTCACTGTCACCCATAGCAAAAGTCACACTCAAATAAATGCAAAAACTTATTCCTTAAACTTATATTTTAAAAAGTTCTCGAAAATAATGATTTTAAGCTTTTTTTTTGTGTCAAAATGCAAAAACTTATTCCTTAACCTTATATTTTAAAAAGTTTTTGAAAATAATGATTTTAAGCTTTTTTGTGTTAAAATGAAAAAACTTATTCCTTAACCTTATATTTTAAAAAGTTCTCGAAAATTTTGAAACTTTTATGCACACCATTAGATTCCCCGTGAAAAGTTATATCTGATTCACTACCTTAAACACTATTTGGTGCAGCCATATTCATTTCAATAGAGAACAAACAAACAGACAAACAAACAAACAAACTTCCTCTTTTATATATATAGTAGAGACCATTCGACGATCTCCCAAACCTGCTCAACAGCAAGTCAGAGAATTTCAGCTACCAAAGATCAAACAAAGTGCTCAGAATTTGAAAGATTTACTTCCACCAGTGGAGGGAGTGCACAATGGAACCACCACTCATGAAGCAGTTCTCTGTCGAACAACTCGATAAGATAACTGAAGAGCCCCTTGTTGTCCGGATACCATGTCACTCCCAAGGTGTAGAACGCTGTGTTAGGGTGGTAACTGAAGCATCTGGGGCAGTGTATGGAAAGGATTCAAAAGATAGTTACATTAGAGCAGTACTTAAATCCCGTGACTTTATGCCGTCATTCAAAACTAAACAAGATTTTAATGTATTATTTACTAAATAAAACTGTCTAGTCTACCTACCTACCTACCTACTGTCTAGTCTACCTACCTACTGTACCTACCTACTGTACCTACTGTACCTACCCATTTACTAAATATAGCTGTCTAGTCTACCTACCTACTGTACCTACCCATTTACTAAATATAACTGTCTAGTCTACCTACCTACTGTACCTACCTACCCACCTACTGTCTAGTCTACCTACCTACTGTACCTACCTACCTACTTACTGTACCTACTAGGGTTTCTTTACCGGGATCCCGGGATCCCGGTAGATTTTTAGCTAATTTAAATTTCCCGGGAAATTCTCCCTGTCCCGGGAAATCCCGGGATATTGCAATCACTCTTTCTGAAGAAATTCAAACTGAAGATGACGAACATAATGACAACATAGATGAAGATGGAGAAGATTTCAATCATAGTATTGATTTTGAAAGTGTTTTGTGTGAGCGCTTTGAGGATCCGTTCGAGATAGATATTTCATTTGGATCGCACGACACTGTAGGTAAAGAAATCAACGTGTCTCAAATCATCAATAAAGTCAGAAAAATAGCAAAAAAATTTCGCAAATCACCTTTAAAGAATAACATCTTACAAGGATATGTTCAACAGGAACAAGGAAAAAGTTTGCATCTATTGCTGGATTCCAAAACCAGATGGAATAGTCTTTTAGCCATGCTGGAGCGATTTATCAAAATAAGGTCATCCGTATCGAAAGCTCTCATCGACTGCAATAAAGATATGGACAATTTTGACCTTGACAAACAAGAAGTTGCTGTAATTCGTGACATTGTGGCATCGCTGGAGCCATTAAAAGTTGGAGCAGAAAAGCTGGGCAACAGAGAATCGACTTTACTTTCATCAGAAGGTGTTTTTTTTCTTTCATTTTGAACGAACTAAATCAACTAAACACACCTTTTTCAAAAAAACTAAAGGAGTCGTTCATTCGACGCATAACAGAGAGAAGAAATGAGAACTTGACTGGCCTCATACATACCTCAATAGTGGAAAGATTATAAAAAGGTCGCAACTTTTGCAAGTGACAGAAGTTTGCCAGCCTTACCAACCAAGTCTATGTTAATTTCATCAGCAAAGCAGATGTTAGATTGCCTTTTTGGAGTACCTGCTGATTCTACCTCTAGTGAGACAGATGAAGATAATGATGTGCAAGAATCAGCTGTCCCTCAGTCATCTTCGATGACTCTAGCTGAAAGGCTTGATGCAGCTATTAAAGCAGCCGAGGTAGAGAAATCAAGAACACTAGACAGCAAAGCAAGCGCTGCAAAGCACCTTAAAAAGGAACTAGAGATCTTCGAGGCTACGGGCGAAAAAACGCAGAACATCTCTCTTCTCTTGAATGCATTAAAGACGATTCCACCCACGTCAATAGAATCGGAAAGGGCATTCTCAGCAGCAGGACTTTTCGTGACTAAAATGAGAACAAGATTGAGTGATCGAAGTATTGACCATCTTTGTTTTTTGAAATCGTACTATAAAAATTCACAGTGATAATTTTTTTGGTTGAATTCATTGAAGTTCTTTGCAATTTGAAGGTAATTTTTATTTTTTCTTTAAATTTTCTAAGCAATTCAAAGGCAATTTTTTTTCGTTGTATTCATTAAGTTTCAATGAAACGGAGCAATTTTTTTATTTGTGAAAATTTTCTATGTAATTCAAAAGTATTTTTTTTAATACATATTTTTCACAGCAATATTATTTTATTTTGCCCATCATGGAGATTGCAGAACTTATTAAATGACTATAAAAAAAAATAAAAAATAATTATACCACCTCTTTTGTAGGTTAATTTATTTTATAATATATTTTAAATATAATTAATTATATCCCGGGATTTCCCGGGATCCCGGGAAGGGAATCATTTTTATCCCGGAATCCCGGGATAAGCAAAAGGCCGGGAAATGAGAAACCCTAGTACCTACCTACCTACCTACTTACTGTACCTACCTACCTACCTACCTACCTACCTACCTACCAACCTACGTACTGTACCTACCTACTGTGCACCAGAGCTGGGCACTTGCATTTTTTTTTGCGGTACTGCGGTACTACCGTGTTGGTCGGTACCGCGGGAAATTTGAATGCGGTAGCGGTACTGCTGTACTTTCAGCGATCCTTTGCGGTACTGCGTTATGCGGTACCGGTTTGGTAGTGCGGTAGTAGTACCGCAGTACCGCAGTACCGCAAAAAAACGGGCAAAAAAACGCAAGTGCCCAGCTCTGCTGTGCACACCATTAGATTCCCCGTGAAAAGTTATATCTGATTCACTACCTTAAACACTATTTGGTGCAGCCATATTCATTTCAATAGAGAACAAACAAACAGACAAACAAACTTCCTCTTTTATATATAGAAGATTAAAGTTTCTAATATTTAACAATAGGCCTAGTTGCCTGGGAATAGTCTATTCAGTGATGCTTCCATTCTTGAAAAAAATTATATGTATATAAATTGTGAAAGTCGTGAAATATGAAGAATTCCCCATCATAAATATTATTTCAGCTGATGTGCTTTGAGGGGGAAAAAAAAAAAAAAATGCTAAATAATGAAAAATATCATTTCCTTTTTGAGCCTGAAAAGATGGTACTAAATTTTTTGGGTGATAGAGTGCAGAATCCACAAAATTTGCATGTAACACACCTGTTTTTTTAAAAAAAATATGATTACCCAATTGTAAAATTCTCATACAGTATGAAAAATTCTTGCTCATAATACTTAGTCTCATGCTAATCAGACATGGAGTCTATTACTGGGTTTCTATTACTGTTACTTTTGATTTCTTCTATTACTATTACTTTATTTGGTAATTTTTTACTATCACTCCGGTCTCTTCAATTCCCATAATTTATAGATCAATGGATTCGTTATTACACCAGGAATGCGATTTGGATAGTCTCAAGTGAGGGAACTGGCCCAAAACTAAGTTAGGACACGAAGTTTGTTTTGGGGTATAAGTGTGAAAAAATACCCTAAAATGTGGGTAATTCCTTCAGTAGAGACTATCTAGGGCGCATTCGCGATGTAAAAACGAATCTATTGATATATAAATTATGGAAATTGTAGAAACAGCCAACATGAGTGACCTAAAAGGTATATATATACATTTATATATATGTAGTAAAACGAACACTATATATTCACTGGGATCTTTTCCGTTTGACTGCCGCCATTGAAACATAATTAAACTCCAGCCTTCTTTAGTTAGCTTTATAAGGCTAACTAACAAAAATATCACGACAACCTAACCAATCGTCAAGGTCGTACAATTGACCTAATGATTGGTTAGGTTAGGTCGTGATATTTTCGTTAGTTAGCCTTATAAGGCTAAGTAAAGAAGGCTGGGGGCACTCACCTCTTATGTTTCAATGGCGGCAGTCAAACGGAAAAGATCCATTCACTGTATATATTATATATACCGTAAAACTAAACACTACTAACCTAACCTAACCTAATCTTGCGTGTTCCCCTTCTCCGTTTCTTATCACGTACCGACCTATGGCAACGAAATGCTTTTCTGTTTTTATCGAACACACACTTATTACCACAAACAATATCTTCCTTGTTTTCCTTAGGGCAAATAAATTCTTTTAGCAGTACACCGTGTTCTACATAAAAATTAAATGTAGCCTCTTCATCATCAAAAAATTTGCATGAAGTTAAACACACTGAATAATTACAACCATCGCAAACCGATGCCATCGTGACACTAAAATCTTATGAGTTCAGGTCAAACCACCCAATTTTGTTAGCGGTACCTTCCTAACCTTTGTGGGATCAGCCATTTTATCACTCCGAAAAACATGATCCCCGATTTTATTGCTCAAAAAAAAATTTATTAACATTAATTTTATAGCTTTAATCAGCATTTGCCTTCATATTGTACTTAATAAAAGTTGTTTAAAAAAATGTAAAGTGTCTTATGGTAAACTTTATTTTCAGTTTCCAGAGACCGGACTGATAGTAAAAAATTACCCTTTATTTTTCATCTATTACTATTACTTAGTCATCTATTACTATTACTTTTGTATGTCGGGTACTTCACTCATTTGAAAAGGATCTTTATGTCTATTCAAATGCAATTAGAAGCAGTGTGTTAACAAATATTTGTTTCAACCAAGTCATTATAATTTCAGAGACTGCACGTCTTCATAAATTTTACTTTATTGAAGGAAATATTTGCCATAATATTAGTTTTTGGTATGTAATAAACAAGCATGATATGGTTGGTTTGTTATTCCCTTATCAAAGAAAATGGTTGAATGATAGCAGTAACTATGAGAAAATGTTTGACAACCCAGAGTTAACCCATTAACGCCCATTGTCCTATTAAAATGACATTTAAAAATTGATTATTATTCTAGCCAAAATTGATAATTTCATATCAATCATCGGTAATTATTCATTTTTTGACCCAGTCTCCTTTTATAATGAGAGCAAACGTTTCTGGTCAATTTGGAGGTGCTCTGCACGAATCTGCCATCCGTTTCCTGTGCAAATGCATAGTTTTTGAGATATCGTCATCTCGAAAACTACGCATTTGCACAGGAAACGGATGGTAGATTCGTGCAAAACACAACCTAACCTAACTTAGCCTAGCCTAACTTAGCCTAGCCACCTAACCAGTCACCTTATTTTGGAAGATATAGTTCTGCAGTTGCAGTAAGGAAGTGATGCAGAACTGTAGAATCGTCAGGATGTTCTGCCGGTAATGAGGACGTCTATTCCCAGCACGTAAAACCCACGATTTCACATCCTTCCATTTTTTTTACGGCACCTAAACACCTTCGAGTCTTGTCTTAAAATATAGGCAGTATTACATTTAGGGCAAATCACGGATGTCGGAATTATGCCGTGATTGGAAAAAACATCTAAACTTTTATTTTCATCGAGGCCAACAAGGCGGATTAGGTCCTCGAAATCAAGTTCACAAGATTCACACGTCATACTAGTAGAACGAAAACCACCACACTGACCAGAAACAGAAAGAAGTAGCCAAAGCAAGAAAAAGTAGCCAAAAAAAGCCAAGTAGCCAAAAAAAGCCAAGAAAAATCTCTAAAAAAGGTAGCCCAAATAAACAAACCAACCAAAATTTATATACATACATATTAGAAAGTAGAAGATATTTTTTTTTAAAAAGTACATTTTATACAAATTTGCACAAGATAATATATATATTTTCTTATTCAGCTTCGATTGGTTATTCAATATATATTGCTGTTATAGCTGGGTGTGACTGGGTCAAAAAACGAATATTAACCCAATCATCATTTATATTATTAACTAGATAAATTTACTAGTAGTTTAAATTAAAAAAAAAAAGCAGAAATTGTTTATAAGAAGTTATTTGAAACATTTTCCGAAAAAGTGCTTTTTAGGGATGAAACTTATATCACAAAATGACTTGCGCAAGGTCTCATTTTTTAGAATAAGGAGATAGAATTAATAACAGTGCAATGACATAGTAATAAAGGTTTGAGCATCAATACATTGATACATTTTTACTTTCAAAGTGTTCTGCTATGTCCCATTTTGTCACTGTCTTTTTAATAGGACAATGGGCAGATGACTTTATAAAAATCAGGTCACTTATGAAGTTATGAATCGTAAGTATATATTCTAGATAAATGAATTCATTAGTCATGTCACATGCATTTTTGTTTTCTTTGTTTTCTATGGGGGACTAAAGAAAAGGATGCATGCAATTTTCATGTTTTGCTTGATGACGTAATACAGGGTTCCGGGTACTGAAAGGGTTAAATTTGGAATATATGATATTCACTACATAATCTACAATCTGCTCTTTTACAGTGCCCGCGAAAAGTATCCGATCACTCAAGAAAATACAATATTTTCCCTTGATATTCAGAGACACGTAATTCACTTTCTATTTGTTCTAGCGACATCTGGTAACTTTGAGGTTGCTCGCTGATATGAGAGCTATCCAACGCATTCTCAAATTAGTGTTCTGGTAGCCTACGTTGCGGGTGGCTGTGTCTCAAATTTGTCAGATTCACTGTTTGTGTAAATTTCTTGATTTTTTTTTTTTTTTACAGAAAGTGGTGTAAATAAAATTTATATATAATGTGTGCTAAAAAACAACTTAAGAGTGATTGTCGAGGTGCTATTTTTGCTTTGCATGCATGTGGGAAATCACAGAGACAGATAGCTAAGGAATTAAACATATCCCAAAGTACCGTTAATTTATGGGTTTCACGGGCTAAGAACAATGGTGGCCTAACCACGCCAGTCCCTAAAAAACGATCTGGCAGACCGAGAAAAACAAATTCGCGAACAGACAAACTTATGAAACGTTTAGTATTGAAAAACCCAACAATAACTGCGAAAGAAATAAAATTTAATATGAATAATTTGTTATCTGGTGTTTCTGAACGAACTATCCAGGAGCGGCTCCAAAAAGAACTCGGATTACCATCTCGCCATGCTGCTAAGAAACCGTTCATTAATGAAAAAATGCGTAAAAAACGTGTCGCATTTTGTAAAAAATACATTCATTGGACTGTTGATGACTGGAAGAAGGTTTTATTTAGCGATGAGTCGACATTTTTGACATTCAGAAGTTGTCCAAAAAGGTTCGCCGGCCTATTGGCTCAAATAGGATGGACCCTAAATACACCCTAAAGACAATGAAACACCCTCCAAGTGTGATGGTTTGGGGTTGTTTCGGTTACTATGGGCATGGAAACTTATATTTTCTTCCGAAGAACACAACTATGAATGGTGCACGGTATTTAGCAATGCTACAGGATAAACTTCCAATGGCAATGGCAATCCAAAGGACAAAAACATACATGCATGATGGTGCACCATGTCACAGGGCCAAAATAGTGACAAAATGGATTACTGACAATAAATTTGATATTTTGGATTGGCCTGGTAATAGTCCAGATCTCAATCCGATAGAAAATCTGTGGCTAATAATAAAAAATAAGGTTGAATGCCACGACACTGGCTCAGTCGAAAATTACAAGAGGCCATCAAAAAGGTATGGTGCAAGGAAATATCAGTGGAAGTTTGTCAAAACTTGATTAAATCCATGCCAAAACGTCTAGAACAAGTCATCCAACCAAGGACAGATGACAAAATACTAAATAAGGTTAGTATACATTTAAAACATTGTTTTTTATTAAAAAATACAAATTTCAAGGGTGATCGGATACTTTTCGCGGGCACTGTACATCCCTTTAGAATAAGATTATTTCAAAATGTGATGCAATAGTAGGTTTTTTATTGAATACATTCACAACGTTGCGCAATCTTAGATAAATGACATATTCTCAGATAGATGATGTAACCAGCAAAATTAATTTTCATAACATGGTGTAATTTGTTTGTATATAAAGAAGTCTCTGCTGAATATAATTTATTCTTGAATTTTGCGGCTTCCATAATGTCCATATATCGAAAAGCTATTAACCTTGAAGAGGCAATACGTATGATAACAGAAGATAGTGATGGAGATTACGAAGAGTGTGATATTGTTATAATTCCTCCAGAAGTCGACAATTTGTCAAATGAAGATGAACCTGCAACAAGTGACATAATAGGAATTGCAAATGTTAGTGATACTCCAGGATGTCTTGAAATTCAACATACAAGCAGAAACTAAATCCTCTTCAAAAACAAAATGGACTCTGACAGATGTGAATCCTAACTGGAGACAAAAAAGCCCTACCTATGCAAATATAGGTAACAGGAAGAGCGATCATATTGAAAATTCAGTAGAATGAAGTAGTATTGTGTTCAAAAAACAAATGTTGAATTATTTGAACTCTTTTTCTCTGATGCTATACAGCATCATATAATAATAGAAAGTGTTAGATACGCAACCGAAACAAATTTTTCTCTATGTTAAGAAGAACTAAAAGCTTTTATTGGTATACTTCTTCTATAGGCTACCATAAATTACCTACTGAAAGGCACTACTGGTCGATAGAAGAAGACTTAGGAGTGGATATTTCAAAAAGAGCTCTTGCTAGAAATAGATATCTTCAAATAAAAGCAATTTTGCATTTTGGTAATTATTCATTTTTTGACCCAGTCTCTTTTTATAATGAGAGCAAACTTTTCTGGTCAATTTTGAGGTGCTCTGCATGAATCCGCCATCCATTTCCTGTGCAAATGCGTAGTTTTTGAGATATCGTCATCTTGAAAACTACGTATTTGCACAGGAAACGGATGGCAGTTTCGTACAAAACACCTCAAAATTAACCAGAAAAGTTTGCACTCGTCATTTTCGTTTAAACTAATGAATTTAAACGAAAATATCATGACTTAACCTAACCAATCATCTAGGGCGTACAGTTGACCTAACCAGTGTCACGTACTGAACTGTCCGCAAAACGAAAACATTAGGACCGATCAATTTGTGATGCGTGATCTTTAAGGGGGCTCCGCCCCCATACCCCCGAGACCTAAATTATACAAATGATAATGTAATAACATGTGCCAACCTTGCATGGGTAGTCCGCTAAATTTCGCCTACCCTTAAACTGAAATGACGCACGTTTATTTTTAGGATTTTTTTTTATGGCACCTAAAGACCTTCTGGTCTTTTCTTAAAATACAAGCACTATTGTATTTAGGGCAGGTCACGGATGTCTTAATTATTCCGTGATTGAAAAAAAGGTCTAAACTCTTGTCTTCATTGAGGGCAATATGGCGGATCATGTCTTCAAAATCAAATATGCATAACTGACACGTCATACTTCTAGTCACAAAAAAAATGAACTGAACAGACGAAAAATTGCTAAAAATGATTTATTTGTAAAACAGGACAAATTGAATTATGCAGAAGTAGCCAGAATCACCAAAAATAAGAAATATTCACCAAATAGTCGATATATATATATATATTGAAAAAATACCAAAAATAGGAAATATATTTTAATAAAAAAAACATTTTATACAAATTTGCACAAGATAATATATATATTTTCTTATTCAGTTTTGATTGGTTATTCACTATATATTGCTGTTATAGCTGGGTGTGACTGGGTCAAAAAATGAATAATAACCTGCATTTCAACAATAATGCATTAGCTCAAAGAAATAAGGATGATAAACATTTCAAAGTAAGACCTCTTCTAGATATGATAATAGAAAATGGTACTTTTGCATTATCATCCCAATACTAATTTTTTTTAAGCCGGCTAACTACGGCTAATGCCTGCGGCAGGCTGTTTTTAACCTAACCTAACCTAACCTAATCCCAACACTAATTTTTTTTATAATGGAAGGAAAATAAAGTACCATAACCAAAACCAAACCAACATTATATAAAAAAATTAGTGTTGGGGGATAATGCAAAAGAACCGAGAAAACTTCAGGCAATTTGGTGTATTTGAAGAAAATATATCTGTAGATGAAATGATTGTAAAGTACTATGGCCACAATTCTCTGAAACAGTTCATTCATGGAAAGCCTATAAGATTTGGTTACAAATTATGGGCTGTATGTGGTTCTTCAGGTTTTTGTTACAATTTTGACTTGTACTGTGGAAAAACAAATGATACATCAATGACAGATCTCAATTTAGGATCCAGAGTAGTATTGAACATGATTGAGAACACAGCAATTCCTTCCTCAATGGCAGTATACTTTGATAACTTCTTTACAAGCAGAGATCTCCTAATTCATTTACAATCTATGAATTTGCGAGCAACAGGAACCATAAGGGACAACAGAATTGGAAACTGTCCTCTGAAATCAACAAGTGACATGAAAAAGACTAAGCATGGTAGCCATGATTTCTTTTATGATGTAAATGGCAAAATCTTGTTTGTGAAATGGCATGATGACAAATGTGTAACTGTAGGAACAAATTTTGATACTATTGAACCTATGAATAAAGTAGCTAGATGGGATAAAAATGAAAAAGCTTAAGTAAAGGTTCCACAACCAAATGCTCTGAAAAACTACAACAACTATATGGGTGGTGTAGACCATCACGATTGGCTTATAGGAAAATATTCTTTTGGCATCAGGGGAAAGAAGTGGTACTGGCCATTGTTCACCAGAGTTGTGGATATGTCTTTAGTAAATGCTTGGCTCCTTCACAAGCATCTTTTTGGAGAAAATGCTGTTGATCTTCTGACATTCAAAAGAAGCATTGCAATATCTTATCTAAAAATCAACACAGGTAGAAAAAATATTGGATGGCCATTAACTTGCAGTGTGGGTAACAACAGTAGATATGATGGACTAAACCGTGTTATTGCACGGAGGGATCAGCAAAGACGATGTCAAAATAAGCCATGTACTGGTAAACCAAAAAGCTTTTGTACCAAATGTAATGTAACACTTTGTGTCCCATGCTTTGAGCCATACCATTCAAAATAAATCACTGTGAAAGGATTCTATATATTTTTATTTTCTCCATTATTTTTTTATTTATTTATTTTTTTTTATTTTTTAAAGGATTCTTTATATTTTTATTTTTTTCACATTTTTATTGGCATTGTATAAGGATTTTTTCTATATTTTTTTAGTCCTAGTTCAAGCTGTTTATATGTCAGGTTCTCAGATATAGCTTTTGTTTGTTATAAAAGTTTATTTTATGAAAGTGCAGCATTATTTCTACTTTTATGATACATTTTTTCAATAAAATTTAAAGCATGCTTAATTAAGTTTTCTTTACTCACATGTGCCCATTGTCCTTTTAAAAGGACACCTGAATTTTTGTTGCCTTGTATGTCATTTTGATTATACTTCACTATTAACGGGTTAATATAAATCTAATGGCAAAATAAAAGCCAAAATATGAAAAACAATTAAAAAATAAAATTGGGCATTAATGGGTTAATGAAGTGCCACTGTAATAGAAAAGTAATAGACTATTATCTATTACTATTACTATTATAGCTAAAAAATTATATAAATATTACTATTACTATTATAGCCAAAAAATTATGATCTATTACCTACTATTACTTGAAAAATCTTGTAATAGTCTCTTACTATTACCCAGTGTTGGGCACTAAAGCGTTAATCCGATAACAGTTAATTAACGAAGTTAACTTTTTTTAACAGACTATTAACAGAAGTTAATTTCCATTTATCGTTATCGGACCAGTTAACTTCCAATAACTCGATATTTAGTCTGTTAAAGTCCGTTAACACGTTAACTCCACTGGCTGCGCAGGTTCGACAGCGACCAAACTGTCTCTGTCAGGGCTGCCATGGAGGATGAGGTCGAGAGAGCACTGAGGAACTGGAACGTTGACAGCACCACCAGCTCTAGTGACAGCAGCATGCTGATGACCTCTTTGCTGGGTGGATGGCCGGTGGCTCAAGTACCAGTGTCAAGCAGAAGGCCAAGGGACTTGTCAACACTTGGCTGGACACTGATGGGAAGGTAGACATGGCCGACTCTGACTTCATGGGGGAGTAGATCTTCTCAACCTCTTCCTGAAGTACAATACGCCAATTCCGTCCTCTGCCGCAGTGGAACGGCTCTTCTCTCTCGGCAAGGACATCCTGAGGCCCAAGAGGTCAAGACTGGCAGTTGGGCCTAACTTTGAGAAGTTGGTCTTTCTGAAGGGCAACCAGCACATTGTGTCATAGTCTTTAATAAATGTGCCTAAAATTTAATTTTACCTTTCAGTTCCCACCATAATAATTCTCTGGTAAATTAAAATTTAGTTAATGGTTAGTGGTTACAAGGGTTTCAAAACATGTAATCAGTACATTTTTTATTAAAAATAAAAAAAAAAGTTATTAAGCAAAAAAGTTGCAAAACTTGATAAAAATAGTTAAATACCTATTTATTGTTGGATTTTGCATAAATAAACATTTTCTATGGGTTTTAAAGCTTTTTTCCTTGATTTTTTTAAATGTTAGTAAAGAAATAGTTATCGTTAACTTCCGTTAACTTTGTAGTAAAATTATCGGATTATCGTTATCGGAGTTAAAAATTGGGGTTAATGGATTATCGTTATCGAAGTTAACTTTTTGGTTAACGGTGCCCACCACTGCTATTACCCCATGTCTGATGCTAATATGTTTGAAAAAATAATTCTTTGGTTAATTTTAGTTAGAAGTTTAATTTCAATTCAAACTTTCATCTAATGTATTGGGTGTGAGTAATTTGAGTTAAAACTCTTGCATGTACTATTAGCTATGAGAGTGTATGAAAATACTCCTTGTGTGATATGTCAGAAAACTACATCATATTCTGCATGCTTAAGCTGTAAAATCTGTACCATTCTCATGTAACATTTGTGCATTCAGCAAAAATCTTGTTTTCTAAAATTGTGACAGTTGTGCAGTATGAATTCTTTCATATATTTACATTAATATATTTTAGAAAGCAAATTCTCATTAATTTTAGTCAAGGCTTTAATTTTAATTTAAACTTCTGTCGTACATGTTGAGCTTGAACATAAATTATCATTCAGAAAAAGAATACAATTTGCTTAAAATTATACAGTATTTTTCTGTACAATTTGGATATTTGATATGACATTAATGTATTTAAAGTATTCTAGTCTGAATGTTATTGGGAAGCATGGAAATATTTTAGGCAAAATTAATAGCATATTCATTTTCTGTATTACTTAAGGGAAGTGAAATGGCAAGTAATAGTGATAGTAATAATAATAATAAATGTATCTGATATTATAATAATTTGTAAATTTTTACCTTTTATTTAACTAAATCTTGAAGTTTTATTTTATATAGTTTTAAATAAAATGATCAGTTGAATTTTTAGTAAAAAAATGAATGATGATTAATGAAAAGAAAATTGGGATAAATTATGAAATTAAGTGTTTAATGAAATTAGTGAAAGAGTTGAAAGATGAAGGGAAGTTGAGATTAAATATGATTTTGTCAGGGCCATATTTTGGATTACAAAATACCTATTTAATTACTATAACAATAATGGCAGTAGTGAACTTGGCTAATATACGGAAAAAGATCACTCCTGGGTTCAGATAATTGACTATGCTTTTATAGACCAGTTTTTGACAATGATTCCAAATATGATAGTCATTTCTTATGCAAATGCTCAGTTTTTGAGTTATGTTCTGTACATTTTTTTGGCCAATGACCTGATAGTATTTAATCACATGATGAGGAACTGAACATGGTACAAAATATCAACCAATCACTGTCATTCTTGGTGGACATCGGAATAACGCACACCATCTTCAAAAACATTTTATTTTTCCATAACTTCTTGGATTTAGAGGCCCTAACTGGGCCTTCAATGTTATTCCAATGTCCGCCATTGAAGGCCTAGTTAGATTAACTGTATGCCCAGTTAGGTCAACTGTATGTCCTTGACAGTTGGTTAGGTTGTCATGTTATTTTCGTTAAAACTAATGAAAATATTACGACAACCTAACCAATTGTCAAGGGCATACAGTTGACCTAACTGGGCATTCAATTAACCTTTTATTCCTTAACAGATTTAAAATCAGCTTATGCTGAAACCTGTATATCCAAGAAATTATGGAAAAACAAAATGTTTTTGGAGATGGTGTGCATTATTTCAATGTCCACCTCATTCTTTCTTCTTTTGTAGGTGCTGGAGATGCTGTTTCTTCTACATTTTGCCAGGTACCATGGAGTATGACAGGTGTACCCTCAGCTATCTGGACATTATCACAGACTTTAATGGGAAGAACAATTTAACTATAAAGCTGTTGCAAAATCATGGCATACTCCTAAAGAGTCGCACTTGTCTTCATTGTAATAATACCTGCATTTTGTAGAGTGAACATACAATTGTGAACACCTCTTTAGATTGGGTTAGGTTAGGTTTTTTTTTTTGTTTTAACCCTACATTTTCCCTCTTCAAATCCCTACCCACTTTTGTTCAGGGTTCAGTATTCTCGGGGGAAGAAGGGGTAACTCCAGTAAAACACATTTGCACAGGAAATGAATATCACCATTGAAAAGCAGGGCTGGCACTCAAAAACCCAACCCAAAACCCACTGGAATTTTCAGTGGGTTTTGGTGTTTTTGTTGTGAGATGTTTATTTTAAAATAATTGAAATTTTTCTGATTGCTACATTGTTCAATTGTAGCTAATTAGAATGATTTGGCATGTTGATTATTTCAAGTAAGCTGACTTATAAAACAATTCTTAAATTATGCAATGTGTAAATAAAGATTTTGAAAAATTGAAAAGTTATTAAAAAGGATTTGCACCCATTGTGAACACTATGGGCAATTATTGGATCATTTGACACATTGCTCCAACCATCTTGAATTAAAGTTACAGTAGAATTGACTAAGTCTTTTTTCATTGAATCCAGTACCTACTTCATTATTCACTTTGATTAGCGAGTCATCAGATAATTTTTTTTGCTTGGAGGACAATAGCCTCATCTTAAATTTTGGACCCATTTAATAAATTCTTTATTCTCTACAACTACAAATGGAATATTTGCTGAAAAGAAAAATCTGGCCATTTGCAAATCTAGTTGTTCTTTTTGATCTACAGTTGTTCTAACCACATATGGCATTATCTGACCTTGCATTTTCTTGGCTGGAGTAGAATAAAAAAATGGTATGGAAGATTCAGAAGCGGTTGAAGTGAATGAAGTCTTTTTCGTACTTCCAGCATCTATTGCTGAAATCAGATATGGCTTTTTTCCATTATGAATACTGTGCACAATAATAGGATCATTACCTACTGAACTCCAGCCATCTTGTATAAGGGTTATGGTACAATCATCAAGATTAAGGTCATTCTTCATTTCATGGATTACTTCATCATTAACTTTTATTAACAGATCAGATGCCAACCTTTTCCTGTTTGGTGGTTCATATCCTGATCTTAGACCTTTGATTAATTTTATAAATTCTTTATTTTCTAAAATGTTGAAGGGTATGTTAGCTGAAAAAAAGAACCTTGCAACTCGTAAATATAATTCTTCCTTTTGGTCCACAGTCATTCTTACCACAAATGGTGTAATTGATCTTTGCCTTTTATGCTTTATTGGTGTTGAATGACAGAATGTAGATGATGAAGAACCTGCACTGGTGTCACTCATTTCAGGCACATTTTCACTTATAATCTTCGGATCATCTTTGCCAGAAGCCAAAGTTGGAGGAAGTGAATCAGTTTCAACTGATGCTCCAAATTTGAGTCTCGGCATACCTCTTGCCTCATTTTCAAAACATTCCACTTTTCTTTTACTGCATTTGTCTAGATGATGTTTCACTCTCTCAATTTTTTGAGTGATACTTTCTTTGCAATAATTGCATAGTAGCTACTCTAGTAGGCTGATCACTTAATAAAGTCACCTTGTCCCATTTGCTAGCTTTAGATCTTCCACCTCTATAACTCTTTGAGTTTGGCATCTTAAAAGTTTAAATTTGAGTTAGGTCTAAATAAAGCTGAAATCTGCTGTTAAGAAATAAAGGAAAGATCTAAAATTAAAATGGAGAAAATTCTAATGTCATTATTATCTCTCATATCTGAACTTTCTGTGAAATAAAGGTCTTTTTAATATATATTGTAGATTAGATAAATAAATTAATAAAATAATTTAGATATATTAGGCACTACATAATTATCGAACCTTTCTAAAAAAAATTTCAACCCGTAAAAAATCCAAAAACCCAGTTGGGCTGGTTTTTTTCCATGAAAAACCTGAGTTTTGGCCAACCCTGTTGAAAAGAGGAGAAAAACTGATCTAAAAAAACAGATTTGTGTCTGAACCCAGGAGCAGTACTTTTCTGAATAATTACCATTAAGTTTTATAACAGTAGCAGCTAATGAAGTATTTCTTTAATGATTTGCAAAATACACTTAATGAAGAAGTCTGTCTGATATTTATTGGAATTGCATTCCATATATCTACTCCTTTGAGAGAGAGCATTTCCAGCAGTTTCCATTGTATAGTTTGGTTTGTGTCTAAAATCTCTAGGGAGTCTAGTGTTATAATGATGTTTGATGTTGGATGATTACTCTTTGAATGGTTGAGGTATTTTGGTTTCTACTGATAACTTTGAACATTTTGACAACAATATTGAATTTGTACAAGTCATTTAGTTTTAACATATTTAACTCTTTAAGCATAGGGGAAGTGCGACTTATCATATTTAAGTGTGTTTGTAGACATTTTTTATGAGTGCTTGCAAAGAATGTTTTATATATTTCTTTGAGCTACCCCATGTTGTAATGTAATACAATAAATGTGGGTGGATGAAGGAATAATACAAGGTAAGGAGTATATTTTAAGGAAGTCTTTAAATTTGAATAAGATGAATATAAATCTGGATTTGCTATGTTGTATATGACTTCTGAAATTGTTTTTCATCTAAATTAATGCAAAGTTCTTTAACTTCATTCCCCTTGCAATAATAGTATTCCTAATTTTTATTTGATAGCTAGTTTGTATTAGCTACCTGTCTATTTTAAAAAAATTTACTTTGTGTCTTGATACTTTTTTTTTTTTTTTACAGATGTTAAATGCTTTATTTATAGCATTTCATTTACATATTTTACTGTCTTCTGAAGCTCAAACACTTCACAATGAAACTCGTACAGGTTTATCTGTAAGTTTGAAAGAGTACTGTATTTTAGTCTTATAACTAATTATTAGTTCAAGTCATGCTATTTTGGTACATTTCTGGATTATTGTAGGTCATATTCCAGAAATGAGGATAGTTTTCATAGATACAATAATGATGATGATGCAGTAGACTTGGCTACTATTTTTTTTAGAGATTTTAGTAATTACTAATTAGGTATGGTACTGTACTGTGTAGGCTATTTCTTTTTCATAGGTAGATATGATCAAACTGATACAGGAGTCTAATCCCAATTAGAATTGCCAGTTAGGATGGGCTACCATACTTCCTTCAAGTTTGATAGGTCTGATCATCATATTACTTGGGTGTCTTGTATTTACCTGATCCAGTAGTTAAATCTTGACTTATAAATTTTTTAAAGTTTATGTACCATACTTAGTCCTACCATAGTAACTTTTGAAATGGGTACAGAAAGCCTTTTAGGCTAAATACTGTATTGGTACCATAAGTTGTTTGCTATCTCAAAATAATAAAAATAAGGTGTACTGGACAAGCCCTAAAATATTTTATGATTTTATTTAATATTTTATTTGTACTGCTTGTAGTTATTGATACTATAGTAATAATTAAAAAATAATAATTTTTTAGCTAATGTACAAATTTTGAAAGTGAACAATGACCATTGGAGTTGGAAGTGTTCTCATTGTAGCTTTCATAAAAATATTCTTGCATAAGTTTGCTTTCTTACAAAGTAGCTACCATATGGGCCCTAAGTCTTATTATACAGTTGTGGAAAAAAGTTTGCCAATAAATAATTTCTAAAACACAAAAATTTACTAATTAGTAATGATTGATATTTGTTTTTTAAAATTTTATTAGTCATCAAAAAAAAAAAAAAAAAATATATATATATATACATACAGTATATAGAAAGGTTGTAGTACACTACAGTGTAACAAGAAATACATTTTGGGGCTTAGTACTCACTAGAGCAATTCCCCAGGGAATATGATGGGCTCACAGTACCAATGTAGGAGGGTCTGAACCCAATCCCAATGCCACTGGAGAAATCTGCATTGACATAACTCCCACTTTTCTCTTATACAGTTCACCAGGGAGGGAGAATGAAGCTTGATGCTCAGAAAAAAAAATTATAAAGATCAATGAATGAGCAGAAGCTGACTAGATTATAGTTTTCTGCTATGTAGCTATATAGGAGTACTGGTAGCTCAGAGGACAATGGACAAATGGGTGGAAAAGCACTCACCTTGAGGAAATAAGTAATCCCTTTTTATAAGAATTCAAATAAACTAAGGGCAGAATTATTAAAGACCTTGAAGATAAAAAAAAATGAATGAACCAAAACCATTTATTTATTGGTGAAACCAAAGTTTCACAAATCCTGGAAGCACCACCATGCATGGCATATGTATAGAGGGCCATGTAGATATGGAATTTAGCTATTTCAGGGGTATTGGTACACAGGATACGTGTGTGAACAGATGTGTGCACTTTAGTTTCTACCTTTTTTCTTCTTCACTACCTTCTGTCTTTCATGTCTGAGCTATTTCTGCCTTATCACCCCAGTCCAGTGGCAAATTAGATTTTGTTAATGAATGAATGAAGGAAACCAAAGCTCCTCAAAAAATAAAACTGAAGCAGCACAAGGAGCTGAAAAGAAAAATAAATACTCATAGGGATACAGTGCATGAACAAAATAAACTGGCTAGGCTCTACAGGGACCAGTGAGCTAGGTTATTTACACCCAAAAGTGATTCAGGAAGGCTTGTTGGTAGTCAAGGACCCTGAATCACCTAAAATGAACCCAATATAGCCAAGCTGAGTTATATTTAAAGGAATCTAGCCTTAGCTACTTAGGTTATTAGCACAATTCTATTTATAGTCTTTAATAGTTTTGAGGCATCTTATACCTATGGCATTGTTGGACCCAGTGCAGCACAGCATGAAGTTGGATGGAATATTTCTTGTGTTCATTTTTATGTTGAAGGGATGGTTCATTATCAAGCAGGGAGAGAATGGGAGGTGGTTTCTTTGTACTTTTTAAAATTGTGTGCAACGTAATTCACCAATAAGTCATCTGAATTTGCTGCCATTCCATCAAAAAGAAAAGGAAAAATAATATTTTTTTTAGTTTTGGGCTAATGAGTAAAAATACTATAGAGTTCACCTCTTTAGTTAAATTATCAATTAATAAATTTTGTTTCTTGGCAAACTTTCTTCCAAAACTGTGCATGTTTATATCTGTGTTTTTTCCTTAATAGGGCAACTCAACACCCTTCACTACAATACCAAATAAAATGGGTGTGGCATCAAGTGATTTACTTAATGAAACTGAAATGACAACCACTTCCCAAATTTCAATGCCTGAAGCTTTTCATACAGAGTTAAATGTTCCTAAAATTTCAAGTCAGCTGTACTCAAGAGGAAAGGTAAAATGTTTCATAGGCTAGGAAGAACTTGTAAGTAGAGTTAAACCAGTTTAATATACAGTATTTTATGATGTAAATCTGACATGAATTGCATATAAAAGAAGCATTTCCAAAATTTTAAAGAAATAAATTTCATAAAATTGTAATTTGGATATAGCTATGATAATTTTAAAAATGTGACATTAAAAAATTAAGACACTTCAGAAACTATTTTTTTTCTGTTTTTATTTTAATTTGTGTCCTTTCAATAGATGGATGAGTGCTGGAAGGAAGCAGAGTGTGAGCCTCTAGAAGAAAGCACTTGCCTAGGTGTGAAGTTGCCATACATTCACACCTCTCTCGCTCTTTCCCACTTACCAAGTCAAAGAGCAGCCAGAGTAGGTTGTGTGTCAGAAATTTTTATATACAAGTAATGATATAAGTCCTCCATTTGTAACTAAGAGGAAATAATCTTGTTGCCAGAGACTTTAGCATGAATATAATATCCATGATATGTCAACTACCACATTATTATTATTATTATCATCAAAGGAATTTGTATGCCTAGCATTCTTTGATAGTCATTTTTGTATAATAATTTACAATGATTAATACTGTCAGGCAATATTTCAGTGTATTTCTTGTCATTATCATTGTTGTTGTTGTTGTCATGATCATTGTCAGTTGTAAAATTTTATGAAAAATACCTTAAATTAGAAAGTTAGTTAGTATTATTGATTATTTTAGAAGCTTTTGTAATTTTCAGTCCCTGTGCAAATTATTTTTGAAAATTGAGGATACACTTTTATTTCGCAGTGTGAGCAAATTTTTGCATTAGACACAGAATTAAATACATGCTCAGGAGTAAACTACAGCACATGATTACAAAGTTACCATTCTGATTATGTACAGTGTACAGTTTTTGTTTTTAATTATGCATGCACTGTTCTCTGATTTAAATAAGTTTATTGCAGTAATTTCTTCATCATTTCTTAAATGCAAGTTCAGGGATCAGGTTGTTCATTGTATTCTCAAAGCTTTATGTACTCTATGTATTCAGTTGATGAAGCCATCTTTGATGGCCTTTTAGTTATACATCTCTTTCTGTCTTTACTGCTGTGAAATTAATTAATTTATTCCTCCTTTACTTGCACAAATAGCCTAATCCCATGTAGAATATATATTCATATGGAAGATTACACTGAAATGAAATTTCACTCGTGTAGTGTATATATCAAGAAACCTTTGTGTAATGCTTTCCAAAAAAAAAAAAAAAAACCAACAAAATCTAACTGAATGGTACATCAATAGGGGGTGAGGAGGGTGGAGAATTGCTGTTTGTTGGCAGAGTAGTTAGATGTAAGGTGAAAATACCCTGTTGTTGGAGTAGAAAATAATGAGAGAGAAATGAGTGTGAGAAGGCCTTTAGATGAAATTAAAATGTATGAGGCAAATTAGTTAATAACACATTGGGATATTCATAGAACACATACAAGTGCATTCTAAAACCATTTTCTTTTCATCCAACTTACTTGAAGTCAACTCAAGTCTTGCATTTTTTTGTCCAAAACTCAAGATCCGACTAGACTTTACTTGAGGTTTGCCGAAGCTAGTTCCAGAGGTGGCTAGAGAAAACATGTTACTTTTTTTTAAACAAACAATTTGTTGTCTGCAGAATCAAAGGTATTTCAAGAATTCATTGTATTATTTAGGTCCATATATAAGAGAAAATGTTTTATTGATGTCAAAAGGCCATGCTAGATTAAACTTGTGCATTTATAAGCCTTAAGTAAAAAATTTGCCTTCAATCATTGCAATTTTGGGCCTATATTGGCCTAAACTAGTGTTGCTGTGGCGAGCTCAAATCTAGGCCTTATTCAGTCTTATAATGGACTGGATTCATGATAGAAGCCTAAAGTTAGAACTCTGCTACCCTGTATTTAGTGTCCAGATGAATGGCTAAGCCTTTAGTCCATTAACTACGAAGTGGGTCTAACTGAGTTTTGTTTACATTTGGACAGCAAAACTAAAGTTTCCGCATTATTTTTATCCACAGATCTGACTTGAAGTCAGTGAAAGAATGTGACTGTAAGTCAAGTTTTGGATGAAAAGAAAATTACTTAATTATATGAATGTAATTTTAAGACAATAATTAATGCGTTGGATTTATATTGTGATAATGATATGATACATATAAATTATATTTACTGTTGCTGCTCACCACAGGAGGCCCTTGAATCTTTAACTGCTTTGAAGAACCTCCCCCATTGTTGGTCAGTTGTGCAGCCATTTCTGTGTGCGATACTTTTTCCTCAGTGCAACGAGTCATCAGTTCAACTCCCATCCAAAGTAAGTTAAAATTTCTGACATAAATGAGGGAAACTCCTTTTTAGATTTTTAACTTAATATTGATTAAAAAAAATTAATTCTTTACTAATGAAAATTAATAGAATTTTTTTTTTTTGTATAGTTGAAATACTGAGAGTAAAGACTGGAAGCCTGATTGGAAGCTTTTCCCCTATAACCTTATAATTTTCCAGGAAATGTGCGCCATAACGAGAAGTCCTTGTAGACTTTTTGAGAAGGAAAGTGGCTGGCCAGAATACTTGAAATGCAAGGAAGAGTTTCCTCACAAATGCAAGGTAGGCTCTTCTTTTGCTTCTACATGCATAGTGGCAGTAGTCTTAATTCTCATTTATATAGTCGTAATAACAATAACATCAACCATGTGGAAATTTATGCTGCTGGTCAATTAGGCCCAAGAACTCTGTCCATAATTTCAGGCTCTCCGTAGAAATTCATCCCAGGACTCCCGGTTTGCGAGTCATATCTCTGCCATAGATCAAACAAAGTTATTTAATTGCTTTACTGTATTATTGTTTTTAACAAAACAAAATACCATTTAGACGATTTTTTTTCTAGACTGCCAGTCGTGACCTCTCGTTTAACACTTCTGGCCAATGCTCTCCTCCGCTGGTGAACACTTCGAACGAGGACCTTTGGTTCGATGGCATCAGAGGTTGTGCCATTCAATGCGCAGATCCCCTTTTCACTGCGGAGGAACATAAAGATCTGCAAGGCTTTATTGCCATGCTCGGAGGAATTTGTCTCGCCTTTTCGGCATTCACCGTGGTAAAGTTATTGTCATTGCGTTATTACCGATACTCAGGCTGTCAAATTTACATCAGAAACAAGTTTTTAATTCTCAAACACCGTCAGAATAGCTCGCCGGTAAAGGACCGCGTTGTTAATTTGAAGGTCCTGGATTCGAACTATGGCTTGGACTTCAGATTTTAGCGACTAAAGCTCTTCTCTGGTTTTTCATTCGTGATGGGGTTAATAGTTTGGATGTCCCGTAAAGTTGTAGGTCCCTTCCATTATATGACTTTTATGGATGTTAGAGAAGAGATGAAACGAGCCAAAAGATGATTTTTTTATTCTGAAACGAAGCATTTTTAATCAAAAAGTTTTTATCTAATTTTTTAATAAAAAAGTTTTTATCTAATTTTTTAATAAAAAAGTTTTTATCTAATTTTTTAAACGAGTTCCCATAATTTAACTTCTAAACTTAATAACGCAGAATATTTTATGTATTTTTAAATAAATTAAGACAAACTAAGTATCTAGTATGTTTGATTACTAGGATGCTAGATTGATAATGTTATTTTTTTCTTTTTAAGCAGCATTCCTCGAAGGTGAACTAAAGTAAGGGTTTTTAAATATGAATTCTTTGAGGACTGACTTTAAGAATTTTTTTCACATTAAATTCATAGTTTGCTCACGTATTAGCGTTTATAAAAAGATACATAATAAAAGGTTTAGAGTTGGGAAACATCTTAAAAGATTACGAATAGAGTACAATTGGTGAAAACATTTCGTCAAAAATAGTTTAAAAGCTCGGGAAAATTAGTAATTTTTGTTTACCGACCTAATGTCGAATTGAGTTTTCTTTCGTCGTCAGTAGTAGTAGTAGTAGTCTTTAAGAAAATTACCTTAAATTTGGAAGGACCATTCTAATTTTTAAATATTTATAAAGCTTTTGTAAATTGCAGTCAATTTGGAAATTTTTATTGAAAATTGAAAATTTACTATTTTCTGCACTAAAAACATTTTTTTGGAAATCATTATGAAAAAAATTCTTGGTTTAATATTTTCGATTAGTGTTTATTGCGTATTGTGAAAACTTTATGAAGATGATGATATAATTATATTTGTTTCGGCTGGTGAACCCGTTTTGATAATCTTTCTAGCTTTTTTCCTTGATCATCTTCTAGTTCTTGGAGTTTTCCTCTTTGAAATCTTGTTTTTATGAATATATTTCCAAAGAAACCCTAAAAATTTAATGATTATTAATTTTGGGGGACCACCTTGGTGGTTTTTGGTGAACTTATTTTCGCAACTACGTATCTTAAAAAGGCTTCTTTTGTGTAAAAAATAAATCGATATTTGAAAAATAAATTTATTTTGTGTTAAAAAAAGCAATATTTTTTTTTTTTATGTACGAGTAATAATTACATTAATCACAACACGAATTACAAAAGATTGAATATGTATCACGTTCATTTCAGCTTACGTACCTGATAGATTGGAGATGCGCGAGTAAATACCCTGCCCTTATTATATTCTATGTAAACGGTTGTTTCCTGGTAGCCAGCATCGGTTTCATGGTTCAATTCCATGGCAACGTCAGAGAACGGGTTACTTGTTACTCCGATGGCACCTTGAGACATTCTGAGCCTAGGTAAGACGCCTCATGTTAATTTTACGTCTTTTTGCGTCGGGAATAAGATGGCTAAATGGCATTTTTCGGCATTCCTACCGAACAAAAGATTAACTGAGAAGGCAGTACTTAACTTCATTTCGTTGTTTAGTAGAATGGAAGGATGCCTTTAGCCATTTTGTTTCTTAATAAACTGCATTACTTTGAAGATCTTTCTCGTGCATATTCTGATCTTGTAATGAGCACTTTATTATTTATGTATCTTTGATTGTCGATGTTTGAGTTGTATTAGAGTTGGCAGTACATATTTTTTTAAACTGAGCACTTTTTTTTAACCTTCAGTACATGCATTTTGTGAATTAAAAAAATAAAATAAAATATTAGATTTGGTTTGATATTTAATATTTAGATCACAGTAGTTTTATAACATTTTCATAATTATTTCGAAATTTATCCTCGTTATTTTTTAGAAACTTTAAGCATATGTGGTTATTTTAGAACCCCCCCCCCCCCAAATGCGTTTTCTCCAACGCATTTTTTCAGCAATCCTTGTGTAAATTAACTGTTGAATTATGAGTGTCTTACGCGTGTAGTGATAACGGAGATAATGTGATACAAATCACCTTGAATAAACAATATGCAGGGATTAGAGATATTTAAGCAGTTTCGAAGTCGTACGTACTTTTTAATATTGTCAAATGGGACAGTTTTAATTTACACACTTGAGAAACAGGATCTAAATTTCATTATGTAGATGTTAATCTGTCCTAAAACTCGCTTCTGTAATTAGAAATTTATAAACATCTAGAAGTTAGTTCAGGCGATGTTAAAAAAAAAAAATAATGCCACAGTAGTTTCAGCCAATAAACCGTTTCGTAACATTAAACCAAAGTAAAAGCAAATGATCATTACCACCTGCTTTGGGCTGCACTCTCAAGCAACCCGACTCTCGGGAGGAGCCCTAGAGCGGGTCCACCGGCTCATCGCCGTACGGGCCTTACACCCTCTTCGGTAATTTGTATTAAAAAGTAAAAATGAGGAGGTTCGCGAGTGTCTTGCGTTGTAATTATTTGAACAGGTGAATTATGATGAACATTTCCACGTAAAATAATAGCGTGGATTGACTATAGGCGTAAGCAAACTATGCTAAAGCTTTTAATTCTGTTTGTCAACAGTTCTGGAGGGAATTTGTCTTGTGTTGTGGTGTTCGTTTGTGTATATTACTTCATGATTGCGGCAGGGATGTGGTTCATAATTCTGGGGTATGCCTGGCATAGGAGTTTCAAGTCACTGGGTTTGTATGCTTTTTTTTATCTGCTTCTAATTTACTGCTCGCGGGAATGTTACTAATTTATTTGTACATATTTATTTTTATTTTTTACTTTTCCTCAGGTCTCTCGCCTATTATTTCTTTCACCAAAAAAGGATTAAAATCTAACTTTTTGTTGTAAATTAACTAATAATAATTAGCGTAAGATTTAATAAAATGTTTTAAAGTATTTTCTACTATTTTTAAATTATCCTTCACGAACTACGAAGTATTTCTTAAGACAGTTCTTGAATAAAATGATACGACGAGGATCATCCCAAGAGTTTTGTTCAATTCTGCGAAGTAAAATGATAGATTGGTAACGTTCGCATTTTTATTCATCATTCTCCACTTCGTCTCAACGCACGATCGAGCGTTCCATCCGTTACTTGATATTGGCATTTAACTTTTAAGTCAGGAGACGAGGGAATCTGATCTCGTGATTTTAAGTCCTTGCGACTTCATCCGTTCCCATATCTGAAGAACAACCTTCGTGGAGTCCGTTTTGGTTACGCGGGAGAGGTCAACATAGCCGTGTCCAAGCGGCTGAAGGACCAGAAAAAAGGAGCTTTTATACCAGAATAAAGAAATGGGTGGATAAATGAAAACTGCGGACGTACCAATCTATCATTTCCCTTCGCAAAACTGGAGGGTCCAGTAACGAAACTTTTGAAGAATGACCCTCATACAAACACTTTAATAAGACTTACTGTAACATATCATCCATACACATCAGACATTTAAAAAAAACTAAAGACCTATACAGAATTTTAAAGAAACTATAAAATTTAGAAAAGCTAAATTGAAAAGAAATAATCACTCTTTCAACTTAATAAGAATTCACCTCATTCTCATTTTTTTTTTTCAACATTAATAAAAAACATTTAATAATAAAGGGATTTTTTTTATTGTTTGTATTTTTGTGGCTTAATTCTTTTAATACTCGGCAATCCTCAGTTTGTAAGGACACCTCAAAGTAAAGTATTAATAATAACTGGTTTGTTCCTAAAGTGTATATGAAGCCCTCCTAGGAAGAAGTGGCTAAGCGACAAAAGTAAAAGACGTCCCCACCCACTCCCAAAAAATAAACCGTTAAAATTGTACCAATTTGAAAGTGCCATGACTTTTGAAGTTATTTCGTCGAAATATCTTCGGAAGTTATGTCACTTTCAAATTGGTACAACTTTAACTTGCGTTTTTTGGCGTCTTTTACTTTTGTCGCATAGCCACTTCTTACTAGGAGGGCCTCATAGTACTTGCTTAGGGTTATACGTGTTTCAGTGGTCCGAGGTGAAGTGTCTGCTTTGTATTAACAGTATGAGAGGAGTTACAGCCATCTTCCGAACGCTTGAAATAGCGTACAACAGTTTTCATTTCGCTATTAAAATGGTTGTAGCGCTTTATTCAAAAACTATTTTAAGAAAAATTTCGTAGTCCACGAAGGATAATTTTAAACACTTGAAAAACACCTCATATATAGGTTTTTCTGTCATTGTCCAGATTTTACCTTTTAACTTGTATATGAATATATCATTGTTGTGATAATTGATGATAATTTAAATCTCGTAATTAGTAATCGCAAATATGCAGTAATAATTATCATTCTTAACAGTAATTATGATAATTTCATAACCTAATTACGTAATTAATTGTGACCCACTTGTTTCGCGTAATGTAGCAGCCGGGCTGTGTCAACAGAACCTGGAGAGGAAGGCTGCCTACTTTCACCTGATTTCTTGGTCCATTCCTCTCATTTTCACCATCGGTGTCATCGCATCGGCAGAAGTGAAAGCCGATTCCGCCACTGGAATTTGCTTTCTTTCTTCCTCCGTTCCCGTGAGAGTCGGGGCGCTTCTCGTTCCAGTAACTCTCGTCATATTCATCGGATCAGTGTTTCTGATCGGAGGTGAGGATACAATCGTCACCTACAGTTTTGGGAAAAAAAATCGCCTAGAAAAAAATTGCTAATTAGTGATTTTTTTTATTTGGTGACTAATATAATAGCAAAAAATCCCAATCGTTACTGATTAGTAATTTTTTATGCCTTTTAGAAGTTTCAGCTTTCTCGGCGAATTTTTTTCCGAAACTGTACATACAGTGCGGGTTTGGCCATTGTATTTTTATCTTTACAGAATAGTAACAAAATGATGTCTGAATGTTTGTTACCTTCACAGTTCTAAGTCTCCATCTACCAAAGAGGGACCTGTATATATCTCACTAATGTGTATTCAGAGCGTTGAGTTAAGAGACTGAACTGTCCAATCAGGGACCATGTTTCATTTTTTCCAAACGCTGACCAGTCAAGGGCAAGAAAACATTTTTGCACTTTACATCCGATACTATTTCGTTTGAATACATTTACAATGTACCGGGTTCAAATGATGCTCACTGAGTAGGATTTGCGCGAGAGTTGCCTATACAACTAAACAAAAGCCCATTAGTTAAAGACTGGAAGTAGGGTGTGTGGGAACTGGAACACATGACTTGGAACGTATATAGACTGAAACGTTTGGATTTGGGGATTTTTTTTAAGCGTAGACTAAAAAACTTATAAATAATTTGTTGCTGATGTTTAATTTCACTTATTGGTTAAAATGTCGCAGAGCGTCAAAGCTGTTTAAGTTACCTAATTATATTTATTTATTTCATAACCCGTTTAAGATTACACAAAATTTTTAGGAAGAATTCAGTAATAATAATGCTCCTCGGTGGTGGTGTGGTTAGCGTCGCTGACTGAATCCATCGGCCCCGGGATCGAGACCCGGTGACGGCAACCGGCAAAATCCAGCTGTTCATCCTTCCACACAAAGAAAGTGGTTGATAGATAAATGGGTACCCTGGGTGGCCTAGTGGTCAAGATGCTGGGCTGCTGTTGGGGCGTGGTTCGGATTCCACGTTAAGCTGTAGGTCTAAGGTGGAGTGAAAAGCTTGACCTTTGTCAGAATGAACAATTCGGGCGGAAGTTAACCAAAGGTTAATAATATTTCGAGTTGTTTAATTACCGTTGCAACATCTAAGGTCATATGACGGGGGAACCAATAGCTTAACGTGAGATCCAATCACTGGTCGCTACATAATCTGGACGCGGAGTACAGTCTCCCATCTAACTACCGTCCAGACCCATTGTCGCGTAACTTCGCTGATCGACGGAAGCGGTGTCACGACACTGGCCACAATGTCGCCCAGGAAGACCGACAGAACCGTTAATCGCCGAAATCTGTTGTCCGCGCTGGGACTCGAGCCCAGACCATCAGATTAACACACACTTATTCATAATTTACTTACTTATAATTAATTTAAGCTTGGAAATAAATAAATAATTAAAATTGCTACCTTTTTTTTGAAGGTCTGAGAACATTGGTGAAAATGAAATTGGAGTGTTCCAACATCATAAGCGATCACGCCAATAAGAAAATTGTGGAAACGATAATTCGTCTTGGAATTTTCATCGTAGCTTTGATCGTCTTTCTCATTATTACTATTTATTGCCATATTTATATATTTATGAACCAAGAAGATTGGAAAGAATCGCTCAGAGCTTATATATTGTGAGTTGAAGAGGTGTTGCATTTTAATTTTGTTTAGACACGTTTACTTCTTGCTTTTCCTAACTCCACTGGATTCGTTAGTGGAGATTGAGCTCAGATTGTAAAATCTGGGCTCGACTCACCCTCACCCCGGTATTGGGTCGATTACCACCTCTGTGGTGATTCTTTTCGGAATTCATGTCCCCACCCCATTTCGTGTTAGGAAATAGAGGTTCTGGGTGTTACCTGTTGCCTGCCTTTCGCGTATGGTACTTTTTGTATCACTTAATAATTCTTTGTGACTCTCTATTGAGATGATTTTAAAGTTTAATGGTGAATGTGTCACCCATAAAAATAGGTTTAATTAAAGCCCTGAATACAGGTGACCCAAAAGTGACGATCGGCTGAAATATATATATTTTACTATTTTTACCCTAAGGTTTTTAAGAAATGCAAACTTGGAATATGAACAATTCCTGTATGGATTCCACCATGTCTGCTGACAGGTTTAAACTTGCTAGTTTGCCCCGTTACAAGCTAGGGTAGAACAAAGTTTATCCGATCGTGACTTTTGGACTTGAATCCTTAAAATAACTAAATAGCAAAAAGCAGTGAAAACCTCCCAAAAAAAAATTCGTCACCACCAAGGACACGTTTTCATATCCGCACAAAAAACTTCTGTTTTTAAACCAGCTGTGCATAATCATCAGTGAATCATCAGTGAATCAAATGTAAAAATGTAGACAAAATAATACAGCACAAAACCAAACTGCTATTACAAAAGCATTTTCTCATTACATTCAAGAATAAAATAGTGCAGAAAATTTGGTGCTCCTTTAGTATGCGGTCTACAGACAAATTCACACTTTAGTATGCGGTCTACACCAATTTGTTTTTTAAATGTAGTTAAAGAAGGTTGAAGTGACAATCTTACATTCTTACTTGAAAAAAATTTATTGAAAAGTTAAAAACACAAAAAGTTTAAATGTAAGTATACCTTCTTAGCTTGTTTACTAATTGCTTGTTTACATCCCAATGTCAGTCGCCCTTGACGATTGGTTAGGTTTAGTCATGATATTTTCGTTAGTTCTAACGAAAATATCTTGACTAAACCTAACCAATCGTAGGTAGACCGCATGAGCAGGCACAAATTTAACGAAAAAAACCTTAGCTTGTTTACTAATTGCTTGTTTACATCCCAATGTCAGTCGCCGTTGACGATTGGTTAGGTTTAGTCATGATATTTTCGTTAGTTTTAACGAAAATATCTTGACTAAACCTAACCAATCGTAGGTAGACCGCATGAGCAGGCACAAATTTAACGAAAAAAACCTGTAGACTGCACTTTGAAAAAAGTAGAGCGCGGCAGAATTTGTAGACCGCATACTAAAGGAGCACCGAAAATTTTGCCTAAATAAATTTTTCCCGCGTTTTGTATTAAGTTATTTGAGTGAAATCGCAGCACAAACTCGCTTACGTGAGATCATTGAGATGCCGCTGGCAACTGTGACGACTGATAGGACCGAAACACGTGGAGATTAGTGGCTGCTACAATAATGCTCGTCTTTAAACTACTATTAACCCTTTAAGACAACTTGTACGCCGTACGATTTTAATTTTCACGCCCTTATTTGAATGGGCGTAAGAGGAACTCCGTCCATGGACATAGCGTTCCGCCCTCACATGCAGTACCAAGAATTAAGGTTCTCTATTAATTTACGTCATAATTCAATATTGTAAGCAAAAAACATTGGGGTACTTTTCAGTTTTTACCCCCAAACTACCGTCTATGTGGTACACATTTAACTCCAGGCCTCCATTTCGAAAGGGTTAATAGCCATGTGTGAGTGATGGGTTAAAATGTTATAAATATGATACAACATGGCCGAATATTTAATGACTTTATGGTCATCAGTGAGTGAAAGGGTTAAAGATATCATACTGAGTCTGTTACTTTTTTTTTTACTACAATGCTTTTTTAAAAACACCTGTTGGTGAACAGTTTATAACATCAAATCGTTGTATTTTACTCTCCCTCAGATGCGTTTCCAGAATCAAACACGACGGTTCAGAGTGCCTCATGGCAAGCAGACCGAGCATTAACCTGTATAAATTGAATTTGATGGCACTTTTTGGCTCTGGCATCATCATGGCATCTTGGTGTTGGACCACAAATACAGTTGAAGCTTGGCAAAGATTTCTCAGAAGGTAAGTTTTTTCTCCCAAAAAATCATATACTTTGTGGCCTAAGTTATAACCCAGGTAGCGTTCGGTCGGATCGGTGCGCACAGCAATAATATGAGGGGTTGGTTCTTTTGGCTCAATTCTTTTCGCCTTAACAATCAAGAGATTAATATACAGGGTGATTCAGAAGTCAGGTTACATAGGGCTTTTCTGTTTCTTTGCAGGTAAATGAGTTATGAGATGTTATCGAAGGAGGAGCGCATTGATGTCATATTCCTAGCTGGCTGCACAAGTGCATTGCCGTTAACGGTGGCCATATCGAACATGTGATGTGACTATTCCCCTGTATCATTACATAATACAGTATATCCCTATGTAACCTGACTTTTGAATCACCCTGTAGTTTATGGAATACGAAGGAGTGGTTGCCATTTTGATCTTAAAATTTGCACTAAACCGCAATAATTATGAAAATTAATTTAGTTAAAATGTTATAATTGAAGTTTTCTTGTATACATACGTATGCGTGGTCTATTTCGCAGTAGTACCTAAATTGTGGTTGTATAGCATAAGAAACATGCTCCTTGCTTAGTGGATAACACTGTTTCCGTATAAGAGTGAAGATCCTGAGGTCGGGGGTTCGACTTTAGTTATCCCAATTAATTCACTTTCACGCATCCTTTATAGTAATAGGGATCCAATTCTGTCCCATTCATGTACAAAACTAGTTTTAAAATTTTTGCCAAGAAATTAGTTAGAAATTCTTGTCCCGTTTCATCACATTTTCTGCAAAATAAACAGTTGGTTGAAAACAATTTTGCTTAGCCCAGAGAAGTAAAAATCTTTTGGACAGGATTATTATGAGTTAAGTTTAAGAGGCTGTCATTACTTTGGCGTAGTAATGGGGATTTATTTTAATTCCTTTTTCTTAGAGTTGTTGGCGTAGGAGGGGAGGAACCCGTGCGGTTGACCAAACACAAAGTAATCGCCCAAGCGTTTGCCAAAAGGAATGATTTAAACAACGCTGGAAGGCTGTCTATCAGTCTCAGGTCTCTCCATTCAGATCCCGTCGGTGAGAAATTGATAAAAGTATACTGTATATTTAAACATTTTTATTTGCGTGTTTTATTTGGTACTGAATTTAATAGATTGGGTTTGATACAGTTTACGTATTCGTGGTTTTTATAATTGTAAATATAATCTATTTGGCAATGCAACTGAAATCTTACCCAGACTGGTTTAACATGAATTCGAGAAATGGAATTAAACTTCTTTTTTTTTTACGAGGCGTATCTTAAACCATATATACAAGCGGCGTAAATTGGTTCACTTCAGAAGCAAAACATACTTCGGTTTTGGAGAGTAATTTCACAAATAGAATACATTTGCTTTAAGTCAGCTGAAGTCGGCGTAACTTGGTTTGACAAATGGATGACTCTTATAATTTAATGTTTTTCTGTTTAAGGATTAAACTTTGAGATGAACAGCGCCACCTCGTGTGATGTGTCTTCTGTTTGGGCTGCAGCCATTCCTTATTTGATGAACAGGAGAGGAGCCGTGAGCGGTTCCTCAGCTTTTATATTTAGGAGGAATTCAATGGATTCTGAATATAGCATCACCAGAAGGTATATATGTGTAATATGTAATAGAGCTCAGCGTAGCCAGTTACTGCGCAAGAGGTGGGGCTGCAGCCCCTTAGGGTTGAGGGGTCAAACCCTCATTTAGTGTTCCCCACATTATGTGGTGTAATGATGGTATTTTCAGTCATTTCACTCTTCTGATTATTCGAATGTAATTTTTACCTTTTTATTCAGATTCATTCCTCCTCTTTGGAGATAAACCGTGTCATGGTTGTGAATTACGAAAGCCAGAGTATATTTTGATAGATGTACAGGGTGATTCAAAAGTGTGTTCCCGAAAATATTTATGTAAAAAGTTATTTCTGGGAACACCTTTTTCGATCACCCTTCAGGATAGTAGTTAAGTTGATTGATTAATTTTGAAGTGTAATGTGAATGCTAAATATTCAAGATATCGACCCGCATTCATAACGTTAAACAAAAACTATATATTTTTTATTGAGGATACGTTTATAATCATGATATTTACGATGCTAAAAGTATTTAACATCTCTTACTTTAACTTAATATTCTTCCGAAGAGTGTCTGTGGAATCCGCTTTGAACAACCGTCGACGGTATCGTCGGCATTCCCTCGATTCTCAAATGTCGTTCCACGTGTCGGACGTGGAACGGTTCGCCGCGATGCAAACGGCGGCTCGATTCGGTGGCCGGCGGCGGCGGCGCGAGTGGTTCAGCCTCAGGAAAGGAAGGAAAACGCGAGGATACGACAGAAGGAACTCCACCTCCGATGACAGCAATATGGGGTCCATGGTAAGAATCTGAATCCAGTTTTGAAAGAATTCCAGTTCTCATTACTTAAGCAAGCATGGCTGCCAAAGTTTTATTATAACTTAGGCAGCGGAGGTGTAGTTAATAACTAAAAAAGCGCAGTGGAAATTTAAATATTGAGAAGCGTACAGTTTCGGTTGGGATGATGATCTACAGATCTACAGAAGCTAAGGCTAACAAAGACCCTAAGATCCACTCTAAGGTTAGCCCGAGAGAAAGGAAAGAGTAGGGGGTTAAGAGAAGAGAATAAGGGGTTAAGTAAGGAGCAACACCTATCATTCGTGGGTTAACATTCATTCAGAAAAAGAGGAAAAAAAAGTCTCACCATCATCATCCGCCGGCCACTGCCGACAAGTCAGAAAAATAGTCGGAGAAAATAGGAGAGGGGTGAAAGATGAAAAGAAGTAAAATAAGAACGCTTACAAACCATGCAAACACAGTCTTAACTCACTGTCATACCATGCAAACTACAAACATGCAAGTAAAGAGAGTTACAGACATGCAAAGTAAGGAGATAAGAAGGAAAAAAAAAGAGTAGGTACAGTTAAACAAAAAGTGGGTTAGTTTACTCTACGAGCTACATCTACGTTCGTGTTAGTCTAATTTTTTTTTTTTTTTTTTTTTTTAATAATTTTATTGCTGGCATCACACGCTGGCATGTCACAAGCTGGCATTCATCGTCAACAGACTCATCCTCGAGCACCACCACCAGAGCTTCTGTTGCTAACTTTGTTTTATTTATATTAAACAACGTTAATACTTTTAAAATGTCTGTCAAGACGGTTCTTAAACATATTAACGCTGGTAGAATGAACGACTGACGCGGGAAGATTATTCCATTTATCAATTACTTTAAACGTAAAGAAGTTTTAGCGATATTAGTAATGAAACGTCTGCCACGCAACTTAAATCCGTTATTGCGAGTATTACTATTATCGAAAGTGAACAATTTATCAAAATTTACGTTATCGATGTTATTAACGATTTTGAAAACTTCAGTAAGCTCCCCCTTAATCTCGTAGTTTCGAGTGAATACAGGTCTAACTCTTTAATCCTATCTTCATAAGGCTTATTGCGCAATGACGGAATAAGTTTCGTGGCACGACGCTGAACCCTTTCTAACCTATCAATATCCTCACGCAAGTACGGGCACCAAAACTGAACGGCATATTCTAAATGAGGCCTGACTAGGGACTTGTAAAGGGCAATATAATATCCTTCGATTTAAATTCGAAATTACGCGCTATGAAGCCTAACATCCTATTAGCTTTTGCGCAAGACTCCAGGCACTGGTTCCTAACCTTTAAATCTTTAGTTACGCGTACGCCTAAATCTACTTCCTCGTCAACGCTCGCTAACTCCCTATCATCCATCGTGTACGCGTAATTATTGTTGCGAGAACCTATATGCAAAACTTTACATTTATCTACGTTAAATTGCATCTGCCACTTATCCGTCCACTCCATAATCCTATCTACATCGTCTTTGATCCTATTTCTATCGTCCTCGTTAACAACCTTACCGCCTATTTTAGTATCGTCCGCGAATTTTGACACGTTACTAGTCAATCCTACATCTATGTCGTTAATGTAAATTACGAATAACAATGGGCCTAACACTGAACCCTGTGGGACACCACTACCTACATCTAACCACCCCGATTCACTACCATTAACTACGACCCTCTGCCTCCTAGCACGAAGCCATTCTTCTAACCAGTTAGCTACCTGACCGCGTATACCGTGCGCTTTAACCTTCGCAATTAGTCTCCTATGCGGAACTGTATCGAACGTCTTTTTAAAATCTATAAATAACGTCAGCTGCCCTATGCCTATCGTATTCGCGCACTACTTCGTTATAAAATTCTAACAAATTAGTTAAACAAGACCTATGGCGTCGAAACCCGTGCTGACTACTATTAATCAAATCTCTACTTTCTAAGTGATCGATGATACGATCCCTAACTACGGATTCCAAAAGTTTACCGACAATTGACTAAGCTAATGGGCCTATAATTGCTAGCTACCGCGCGGTCGCCTTTTTTAAAAATAGGCGTGACGTTAGCTAATTTGAAGTCTTCAGGAATAATCGCCGTTTCGAGTGACTGATTAAAAATCTTCGTTAAGGGGCCTACGATAACGTCTTTCAAATCTTTCAAATGTCTAGGATAAAAAGCGTCAGGGCCTGGAGCCTTGCTAACTTTTAGCCTATCGATATAATACGCAATCTCAGCCTCGTAAACAGTTATTTCATCTAAAATAGTCTCGCTACTAAATGGAACGATATCGTCAACGTCGGGGACATTATTTACGTCTTCAACGGTAAAAACTGTCGCAAAAAAGTTATTGAAAATACCCGCCATCGCCTGAGCGTCAGAAGCCAAAGCGCCATTTACATCCACTAGAGCGCCTATGTTATCTTTTACCGGCTTACGATTATTTACGTATTCAAAAAACTTTTTGGGTTTATGTTTACTATCCGCAGCTATAAGTATCTCTAAATTACGCTTAGCATTCCTAACTGATCTTTTAACCTGACGTCTAAGCTCGATATATCTATTAAAGTTAGCTGCCGTGCCATTGCGCTTACTAAGTCTATACGCTCTATTATAAACTCTCCTATTTCCCTACTCCACCACTTCGGCCTACCACGATTTCTAACGCGCTTGGGCCTACGAGGAATAAACTCCCTTTCAATATTCCTAAAACTTTCTTTAAACGCCACCCAACGCAAATTTGTGTCATTACCCATAAATAAGTTATCCCAGTCCACTACTCTCATCCTATCCGCAAAACTATCAAAATTAGCCCTACGAAAATCAGGGACTTCCACTACATTACTATCCTGAGTGTTTTCTATCAATAACTTAAACCTAAGAATTTGATGATCGCTACATCCTAAACTCTCGCCTACTTCTAAACCTTCGACTATATTCTCGCCGTTCGTCATCACTAAATCTAAGATATTATCACTAGGGATGTGCCGGATACCACTATCCGGCAGGATATCCGGCGGATAACAGCTATTATCCGGTATCCTGTATCCGGCCGGATAGATGTCAGTATCCGGCCGGATAGCCGGATATTTATGATAGTCTTTTTTGTAATGGGAATACCATCTGGGCCCGCCCCTTTCCAATCTTAGCTTGCATAGCCTTTTGCTAGCAAAAGTTGAATATAGTTGAACAAAAATCTAAAATTATAATAATTGATAAATAAGCATGTACCACTACTAGTATGTAACTATATTAACACTGCTAAAAAGGCAAAATGTTTGGTCCAGCTAAAAGAGTGACGCATAGCTAAGATCCCAGCTTCCCTTACTTTTTAATTTTTATTTTTATTTTTTATTTTTATATATATTGCAAATTACAATATGAAAAAATATGAATTAGCGAAACCTTTTATTAAGATTTGAGATATAAAATAAAACATATAGTCTAATCAAATATACCAGTAAGGTAAGTGAAATTATTAAAATAGCAAAACCTTAAAAAGTAAAAACTCACATTAAACAATAAAAATTAATACTACGTTCAAGACACTAGATTCACAAGTTTAAATCAAATTTTCGTCCATTGTGATGGATAAAAAGAAGCATCTCCCCTCGCTTTGGTAGCAAAGTACTTCTTTTTTTCTTCAAAAATATTTCCGTATTCGGAAAACATTCTTTCCGAGAAAACTGAAGATGCTGGTGTCACTAGCCATTTTAGAGCAATTTTCTTGAGAGATGGAAAGGATTCTTCATTTTTCCAAATATCAAGTGTCTGATATGGGTTTTTTTTGCATATTGCTCAATTTCCTCTGCTATTTCTGCGAATGAAGCCATCTTGCGGCTTTTTTTAAACTTTTTCTCACCAGGTATCTTTTCTGAATTTTCTTGTTAGTTCCCTGAAACAAGCAGAGAGTGGATCATCATCAAACTTTGCCTTTTTTCTTCCTGTTGAGGAGGAAGAAGAATTAGAATCGTCGCTGCTGTGAGCCTGTTCTTCAAAATATTTATCTCTAATTTTCTCTAGGTTGTTTATTTAATTTATTTCTTCAATTAACCATGTCTTAATATTTTCCTTTTGTTGATCTTTGAAAAACAAAAATTTAAATCGTGGATCAATGACAGTTGCTAGAGCATACTTCCGATTTGTTAAGACATTTAGAAACTTTCTTTTTTCATTGCTTTCATTGGCAAAAAATCGTGACCGCAATGACTTCAACAGTTCATCTTTTGTAGTTTGGACTCCTTGATCATCCTGGCCAATTTTTGAAAGAAACCTTTCAAGCGCGCACATGTTTGGGATAACAGTAGAGAGTAAACTATATTCTGTACTCATTTCTTGGGTGAGTTTAAAAAATGGCTGTAAAAGCTTTAAAAGATTTTCAATCAAGTGCCACTCATTAGATGAAATAAGTAATTCACTATGATCAGCAAGGTATATTTGAACTGATTTTTTCAACTTAACCATACGTTCTAGCATCAAATAAGATGAGTTCCAGCGCGTTAAAACATCTTGTACCAATAGAAGAGGAACATGACCCTGTTGTGTTTGGAGAGCTTTAAATTCAGAAGTAGCCAGTGGGGAGTGGTTAAAATGTGTCACTAAACGTCAACACTTTGCCAAAAGATCTTTTATAGATCGTTGAGCCATTAATGCATCATTCACCACTAGCTGTAGCAAATGAATTGAACAGTGAACAGAAGGTATTTCCGCAAGGTCACATCCCAAAGCTATGTTAGAAGCTCCATCTCTGACCAATATATTATGCCTTGATCTGTCAATATTCCATGATTGCCACATAGATTGCAATTTGTCCGCTATATTAATTCCTGTATGCGATCCTGAAAAATGAGCTGAATGCAATACTGCATTACAATGAGTGTAGTCATTCATGATCCAATGACCTGACAAGGAAATGAATGATTCATTTGAAGAAGAGCAGGTCCAAATATCGGAAGTGAAGCTAATGTATTTCCCTTCTTTCAATTTATTCATAACAATTTCTTTGAGTTCTTCATAGATTTTGGGTATGACTTTTTCTGAAAAATATGTTCCATTTGGTAGCAAATACCTTGGCTGTACTTGGGCCATCAGTCCTATAAAGCCATCTTGTTCAACTAAACTAAAAGGATGGTTGTCCAATGCCATCATTAATCCTATCTTATGTAAAGCTTGAGCTTTTGAGTCATTTATATCCCATATTTTCTTAAAGGAAAACCTTTCTTCTAACGTGAGTTGCTTTTCCATGGCAACTAATTTTTTCTCCTTCGGAGCCATTGAGGTGGTCGCTATAGGTTGATTTTGATTTTCAGATGATTTGTTAAGTTGAGACACTTCTTTATATTCTTTTGAATGCAGCATCTTTGCATGATTGTGCAAAGGTTTTGTGCTATAGCACCTAGCACCCAATTTCTCTGATCCCTTTTAATCTGTTTGGAACATAGGGAGCAAATAGCTATCCTTGGATTAGTCTCATGTATTGTAAATAGTTTCCAAATAAAAATAGCCATTTTAGGGGGTAAATAATGTTAAAATATTGCTGTAAGCCTGTAACTAATACTAACTAGCTATATAGCTATATGATTTAGGCAATGAAACAATCGTGAAAAGGATAAAATATAGGTAATTAGTAGTTATTGAAAGATAGCTATAATTTACATCAAATAGTGATTAAAATTTGATAGTATAGTCAATTAGTCAAGTAATAGCTAAATAATAATATATAAAAAAGTATGAATTATTTGAATGATATTATCCGGTATCCGGCCGGATATTTTTTATTATTATCCGGCTATCCGGTATCCGGCCGGATAGTAAAAAATACTATCCGGCACACCCCTAATTATCACCGCGCGTTGGTTCGGTAACTATCTGTCGTAAAAAGTTATCGTCCATAAACTCAACCAGTCTCAAACCCTCTACATTACCCGTAAAATTCTCGTAATTAACATTAGGGCAGTTAAAGTCTCCGACAATTATACTATTCCGATTGTCAATAAAATTACCAAGAAGTGAGTAAAATCTAGTATCTATATCGAGGGGTTGAACGGGAGGTCTATAAACAACAACAAAATTAAAACTAATACCCTAACCCTAATTTCAACACAGATCGCATTAATTGCTGCCGGAAAATCTAACTTAACCTCGATAGCCCTAAGGGAATTACGAATGTACAGCAAAACGCCTCCTCCAAATCTATGTAACCTATCATTAGTAGAGTTTAAAACCCGGTATATCAAGTTCCCCCAACAAGTCCCGAGTCACGGTATTTAACCAAGTTTCAGTGATAGCAACTATATCATAGTTGCCGGAATAAATTACCGCCTTAAATTCATTTAATTTATTTCTAATACTACGCGCGTTGCAATAAAAGACGTTTAAGTTATTTTTTACCACGCGCCCGCGTTTTAAACTATTTATCACGTCGGGCCCGCGTTTCCCGGACCCACAACGTTTAAAGAAGGCTTCGACCTATACAGCTTTCGAACGTTTTCGTCTATTAACCTACCTAGCCTAGCATTACCTATTTCATTAAAATGCACCCCCCATCTTTTATAAAAAGGCTAGGATCATTGAATTCGGACCACAGCTTTACGAAGGGTACACTTTCCTCAGCACAAATCTCTTCTAATTTGTTATTCAAAAATATTGTTTTGGACGTAATTCTAAGACCCAAACCGTGCCTAGGGGTAATACCTAGAACTAAAGACCTATCTGACCTCGCCTTCAGGGACCTAATTAACCCCCTATATCTCTCTAAAAGGTCAGGCACTCTCGTATCGGGCCTATACGAGTCGTTGCCTCCTACCATCGTCACCAACATTGAGTGACGGGAAGCAACGTCAACCCTATCCACTTCGTCTCTAACTCTGTCAACCCTGGCCCCTGGGAGACAGACCCTCCTCCTATTGGTTGGATTCCGTTTAACGAACTCTTTGTCCATGTGGCGCACTAAAGAGCCCAATTAAAATAGTTTCCCCCTCATTCACGTCCCTTTCCAAATGGGCGAAAGGGTTCGAAACCTCGATAGGGGGGGGGGGATTCCTATCACCTAATGTACGCGGCCTAGCTCCACCCTTAACCTCTCTAAATCCTCGCTATCTACTACTCTCGGACTAACCTTAACCTCTTCCTCAACTCTATCTAACCTTCCCGACAAGCTACCTAAACTAGAAACTAAGTTACGCACCTCACCGTTCAAATTACTAACGTCTTCAACGTTAGTATTGGTTCGGCTTCCGTCAACCGTAGCCCTAACCCTGCCCTCATCAAGCGTTGCAAGTCTATCCGCTACCTCACGTACACTGCGTTTTATGTCAACTAATTCCTCCATGAACTCGCAAAAGAAACAAACTGATCTATCGGTAATCGCCATTGGACCGCCGTTATAATCCTTAAATTCCGAATACCACCGGTTAACCCTACACCTAACACACGACGCTTTCTGCGACGGCATCGCGGAGTTAAAAATTTAAACCGTCACAGGTATAAGTTAAATTAAGCCGGCACGCTATGAAAACTTCTAAATAGCTAAAAACCACTAATTCAATTACTTAACTATAACAACGTAAATTTAAACGCAAGTATATAAAATTCAAAACTATCCAAAAGTAAAATTCTCAGCAATATATAAAAGTAGATGCAAAATCAGAGAGCTCAGATGCGAACGAAAAAACTCAGAATTCAAGATTTATTTATACTTGGTCTGACAGCGGAAATGGGTTCTTGCAGCTGATAACTTTTTAAAAAATATTACGACCAAATTCCATTAAAACCCAACATAACGAGCTTCCTTATCGGTATCCTTACTCGAATTAGCCTTCGTATTTGTTATTGAAAATATAATGACTATCAGTAATGAAGATTCATAGTCGATTTCTGAAATTTAATTACCTCCTTGATAGAGATATTCACGTTAGCATTAATCGAGTTTTAGGTCCTTACTTTTCCCTCTTTAAAAAACGAAGTCGCCATGGATAAGTGACAAAATTATCAAAAATTTATCATTGGCACGTCTCGAAGTTGTTCTACATTGATTTCAATGGGAGCGACACACACTGAACTGACGTGCCTAAACTTGTCTTTGATAGGGTTCAAACGGACACGGTTTTTTTCATTTTTTGTCACGCCACTTCACGCAGACCAGTAGATTGAAAAGACGCGTTTCATGCTAGTCACTTTAGCGCGTAGCCATGCTTGCTGGTGACGTCAGTAACATGTCATAACATTGTTATATCGCTTTGGTGCGCGGCCTGTCAATGGATACAACACACGATCTTTTTCATTCACATCCCAGGATGATTCTACTCCTGACCGAAAGCTTGCATTTCCCAGATGATTTTTTTAAATTTTCAGTCTTATCCTCTTAAATAAATTCTCGAAATTTACGAGTAATCAATAACTCAGTGTTTCCCAAAGTATGGGGTGCGAGGAGGTTAGCAAAGGAATAATAAAGAAGCATATCCGGTCAGCATCCGTAGCTCACAGAGTAACATTGTTTCCCCTATGAGCGAAGTGAAGACGCGAAGGCAGAGGGTTCGACTGTCGATGGTGTTAGTAATAATAATAATGCACGATTTAGCGCAGTGAGCCGCATTAGTTGGCCTGAGCGCTGCGCCCTTTTCTGGCCCTCCGGAATGATCCTTCTTATCATCTCTACATTCGATAATGTAAAAACTGTTTAGAAAATACGGTATGTAGCTACTATAGAAACATTAATTTTTAAGGCTTTCTCACACTGATTATGGAGCCAGTAAATTACAGCCCCATGAATGCCATTTATGGCTGAAATAAGGGGGACGTGGAGGGATTGACTTCAGTTTCAAGGGGACGTTGGATTAAAAAAGAAGTTTGGGAAATGTTGCAGTAACTGCTAGTCTTCAATTTTAACGTATTGGTGTTTAAAACTAATTATGACCTTTCTGTAATTTTTTCAGATTCTTCCTGCATTAACTCTTAGCACAAATGATTCTCTCTTCACAACGATGATGAAACGATTGAATTTGAGTGGTGAAGAACAACACTCATTCTCAGGCCAGAAGAAGAAGAAGCAGCAGCAACACCACGGGTTTCAGCTCCCTACAGACTCTGAAGATGAAACGAGAGACGATGAAAATCAAACGGCCATTCCTCCCTTCTCAAGGAAATACAATGGCTTTAAACGCAAAGGAAATGAGTGTGGCGTTAATTCAGTGGATCGGGTAAACGTTAAGGAATACGGCGATGTTGGTACGCGGGTAGTCAGAGCCTCTGTGGGCGTACAAACGTCTTTAGAGTCTTTAATTTGCTCCCATCCTTTGACTGAAGATAAGTCCTGTCAGGTTACCACGCCATTGTTGAAAAGAACTACAGCCAATCAACATACTTCCACCAGTTCACCATCTGGTAGCATTACTAGTTTGAGTGAATCCAATAAGGTAAGAGAGACTAGTTTTATCTCAATGAAGAACGCTAAGAATACTAAGGCGAGGTCCAGACGCTCTCTCTCGCCTTTGTCCAAGTCTCTTAAAAAGCCCAATTCGGTTAACAATAAAAAGTATTCAAAGAAAAGATGCTCCAGTGAAAATGAGAAGATTCATTGTGTCTTGAATTTGGAAGATATAAGTAATTAATTAATTATTAAAATTGATAAATCAAAATAAAAGAATGGTTCGGTTGAAGTGCCTTAATTTTTAGATTTTAGTAACTGAACTAGTGACGGGGTAGCCATTTTAATTTTGTTAGAATTTTATGTATTTAACAAGTGTTAATATTTTATCAGTAATTTATTTTTAATGTTAATTGTGGTGCAGCTGAAATTTGTTACGAGAAGTTAAGTGAATATTCCCAATTATGAGAAGTTAATTAAGGGGGTAAAGAGAGAATGAAAATGGATCAAAACATAAGTTTTTGGCTTGTACTAAAGTCTTCACCAGGTGCGACGTCCTAGTATAGGTTAAAAGTTTGCGCTTTAATACAGCTACTCCCAACCTGTGGTACGTGGAGCTCTTTTCTGTGGTACGTAAGGTTGTTTTGATATGCAGCTTCCTAATTGATCATTAATGATACATTTAAAAAGTAATATTAGTCGTGAATGAATAACTCGCCACCTTTTCGGCTGTGGTACAACTACTGAAAAACGTTGGGAACCCATTTCTCATTGGAATTACTCCCTTGTTACGAGAATATTCACACAGAAAAATGCATTTTTCTTAATGAGCTATTTATGGTATTTATTATTTTCACTTCACTAATTTTCTTATGAATTTAAGATTTTAAAATTTTTATAACGTGCAAACATAGTAATTATTAAAGCTTCGGTAGGCCTATTTAAACTAACTACGAAACCACTTTTATTGTTATAAGAAACGCAGATATTTTGTAGTCTTATTTTGCTATTGAATTTCATCCATTTTCACAATTTTTCTCGCAGTTACCCGATAAAGTACTCATCATTTTTACTTAAGAAAACCTCTCGAGAGCTCGTTTGAATGGAACATTGTATTTTAAGAACATAGACAAATTTTAATTGAGGCATCTGGCATTATATAATAATTTTTTCTACCTTTTCTAATAAAAATAATAATAAAAAAGCATTATCATTGCGTTCCATAATTAAAAGGTAAATAAATCTTCACAAAGAGTAAATAGTTTTAAATGCATATTATTACTATAAATTTTTAATACTATAAATATGGTGTCCTAATATCCCCTAATTGTAATATAAAACTAAGTAAATAAGTTTGAACTTTAAATTCTGTGGCATTGTTAGTTACTCTGAATCTAGGAAGTCCAACTTGCTCCAAAGTAGACTGCTGTTCGGTTACCTGATAAGAAACTCTATTATATTTATTTGCTAAACACTTCACTAAAAACTTTGCAACTCATTCTTTCATTCGCTCTTTCTTAAATTAAATCTTCGCCTCTTCAAAGTTTTTGTGAAAATATTGACCCGGAATTTAGTAGTAGTAGTTGAAAGGGTATATTTTTAAAGCAAACTCACTTCTGAACTAGTTAGCGGGGTTAACTAATGAAAATAGACATCGAAAGTCATTTAATTCTATAGTAAAAGATTTTTCCATAACTTCATTTGTTGTTGAAATATGAAAAGGATATCGATAGAAATTAAATACAGAAGCACGCAATTACGAATGGATCATAACTAAAATAGGGGAAGTAAATTAACATCTTTAAAGCCTTCACGTTTTGGCCATTCAAACAACTCAATTGCTGAAAAAATTACATTTTTAAAAAAGCCTTTATTGTGATAGGAACTAAAGGCATTTGGACATAACCAGTAAAATAAAAAGGAAAAGCGAGAGAATTAGGGACCGAACATCATCAACAAACTCATGAGGACCAATAAACTAACCTTTTCATCCAGAACTTTTAAAATTCGTCTGTCAAATTGCAATAATTCTTGAGCGAGCCGCATTTCCATCTGAAATATAAACATTGGTTTGAGTGGTATCTTACCCTAGTGAATGCAGAGCTGGGCACTTGCGTTTTTTTTTGCGGTACTGCGGTACTACCGCACTACCAAACCGGTACCGCATAACGCAGTACCGCAAAGGATCGCTGAAAGTACAGGCTGTACTTTCAGCGATCCTTTGCGGTACTGCGTTATGCGGTACCGGTTTGGTAGTGCGGTAGTACCGCAAAAAAAACCGCAAGTGCCCAGCTCTGAGTGATGATCCTTGTGTTCTCCTGTGTGTAAGGTATTTCAATGTTTTCGTGCCCACCCAGGAGACTGGAAAATGGGCTTTTAGATCAGTGGTCCACAACCTTTTTCTCACTTGTGAACCCACAGAAGAATATGGATTATTTTGGAGGACCCTTTAGCGAAAATAATTTGTGTATAATTTGTCTTCTCCGGACCCCAGGTTGTGGACCACTGTTTTAGATAACGTTTTTATGTACAGAGAAATTCTGTATCTTTGTTTCATTGTGATTGTTAAAACTCGTTGTGTGAAATAACAGCCGCAAGGATACTTTTACAAAATGTCAATTTAAGAAGAAACCAGACTACCATAGTTGGTCTTATCAAGTATCAATTGGCCCCTGATACAAGTAGAGTATCCTCTATACCGTCAGTTCTCAAACTGGGATACACGTACCCCTGGGAGTACTCAAGAGGTCAATGAGAGGTACATGGCACAATGGAAAATATTCCAAAATAAAACTATTTCTTTCTTTGCATGCAAATATGAAAATGTGTCACAAGACATCTAGCTACAAACTGTGGAAGACTGGTGCCATTCTGTTACAAACAATGAAGTTAGAGGTAGGACTGAGAATAAGTATGCAAACGTTATCACAGACATGCCTATTTTGATGGACATAAAGGCCTATGAGGCCTACCAATCTGATTCAGATATTCCACATTCTAAAAGAATAAGTACTAGGTAGTGGATTAAGTGATTCATACATCTTAAGTCTTGAAAGCCACTTCGGGCATTCTAGGTCAAATGCAAATAAAATGAAATTCACCACCACACCCTCTTCGATTTTCCTATAATTGGTACCGTAATATAGGGTGACTGGCTCAGGGGGTGACACTGGCACTTCTTAAAAAAACAACTGGTTTTATGCATTTTGTGTAACAAAGTTTCACAGAAAAAAGCACACACATCATTTTTAATCTATGGAATTTAGCTTATCATTTTGTCTAAACACTTTTTTCTCCATGTTCCTTAACAGCTGCAAAAAACTTCTTTTTTCTATGTGAAGGTCAAAATATGATAATAAAAACCCACTCTAATAGACAGAGTTTATTTCCACAACAATTTCAATGCCCACTGGCATCCTCTTTGGGTGGATACAGAAAAACGTTTTTCTGTATCCACCCGAAGCAATGGGCATCAAAACTGTTATGGAAATAAACTCTGTCTATTAGAGTGGTTTTTATTATCATATCTTAACTTATGAGTTATGTTATGACAATTGTCACAACATAACTCATAAGTTATATACTAAATACATTATATATAATGTAGCAAAAATTTATTAACACAGGGTAAAGTAGGGTTGGTAAAATGTGGGAGAGGTAGGTGGATAATAAGGCAATACCAGAGGAGTATGCAGCTCAAAAAGTGCATTACATTTAATATGTTATCTTTTTGCCTTTTGTGAGCTTTTGAACCAACCTTCTGAAACTGATCCTTATGAAGTGAGGGAAGACGCTGCAGTACATGTGTCCTGCCTTGACATTCAGCATTTTGAGTTTCTTGTTTGTGAGATTTTACCAAGTTATCTCTCTCACCTGCATAAATAAAAAATACTGATAAGTGCAGGACAGAAAGGATTTAAAAATTAATAATTATAAGAAGTCAAACTAGGCTACACTGTTAGCCTTGACTTTTAAAAGCAAACTCTACTGAAAACCATATCTGTCTTTCCAAAGTACTTTTTTTTATCCAAAGAATGTGCTACTTGTCTATGAAGGAGCACATCATATAATTGCTAATATACAGTAATTAAAATTGAAATGTAACATATTCACTTGAACATATTACAGTACTTCAACTTGTAGATAATGAAGTTAAAATATATATATATATATATATTATATATTATATATATATATATATATATGTGTGTGTAACTACGCCAACTGTTGTACAGAAAACTGTTATAAAACATAATTTACATTTGTGCCTATTTACAATTTCCAATCTCTGCTGGTAGAGATGCTTTTCAGTCATGTGTTGAAGTTCAACCAACTCTTTTACAATCTCAAACACAGTATTATCCAGTAACAAATGAGCCAATGATGATAGATCATCATATGGAACACGCTGTTGATACTTTCTGAAATGGAATGTTAGTTATTAAACCCAGTATGAAAATTTAATGTGTCTGCAGTTTTATAAAGAGACATAAAATTGCAATTTTATCTGCAAAATACTCATTGGAATAGTGAATTATATGGAGTTGTGATGTCTTCATTAAATATGGAATTTAGTAGACTAAGAGTACTGGTACTGTAAAAAATCTGAAGCATCAACTTTTAAAGTGATTAAATAAATAAGTAAATTTATTAATCAGTATGAATAAAGCTTTAATGTCCATTGAGCTTAACTTTATTTCCTATTATATAAGGAGCTATATGGTGGCCAACTTACTAGGCTTAGCGCCTAGCTGTACTTTATCGATCTAATTTTTTACTCTAGACATTATACATGAAAGAATAATTCAAGAACATCAGCCAATCTGGATTTATTGTGCAAGCTAGGTACTGCAAGTAAGAAGATCATTTGACTTGCTGCAATAAGGAGCTAAGGCAATTAGTTTGTTAAATTTACTGTGACCTAAAGTCTAAACGGTTTAAAATTATCACAAATCCACGCTAACTTAATTTTAATTGAATGACAATTCATCAACGTTTTTAGGATTACATTAAGTTGTTGGGTTGTGTCGATGAAATTTCCCGCCGACGAAATGTCTACTAGTCCCAGAAATTACAAACTGGCAGAAAATGTGTGGCTCACTCCCGAAACAGCCTAAGCTAACTATTAAAGCTAATAATTGTAATCTGCTGGCTCTAATACATTTAAAATTTAAAAAAAAAACTTACTGGGGGATTTCTCTTGCCATATTTTTCAGTCGATCAAGCATACTATAAAGTAAATCCTGTTTGTCTGAAGCGTTCATTTTTATTATGGTAACAGGGATGCGTAAGACCTAAAATAACTTAAAAGTAGCCAAGCTTAAGGTCTTCGTCCATCCGCCGATTCTCGTTATTCTGACTAGTTTTAGGGCCTCCCTTGGAGTTTACGTTAGGGATAGAATTAAAATTTGTAATGTTGGGACCGAGATTAGTTCCTTGTTACATGTATTAATTATGCTTGTTTCAATGTTTGGATTCACAAAACCTTTGTGAAAAAATTTATAGTGCCACAGATATTCATTAGGCTAATTTATACTATACATGCAGTTCATAGTAATTTATTTGTTTAGATCGCGGCCAGCTGTCTAGACTCCTAGATCCAACAACAATTCTGATAACATAGTCGATATGTATAATAATGTATACTGTGCTGGTAATTATATTTTTTGTTCGAGCCACATACCCACCAGGCAACGAAGCTGGTTCGACAGAAAATAGGATGTCCTAGTTCTTTTTGGCCCAATATTATTTTTTCCTAACCTAAGAGGTTTTTTTAATTTTTGCCGCCAACCCTGCAGCTTATAATGTCTATTTCTGAACTGCACCTGGATTCAGAGATTTTACTAAGTGCACCTTCCAGCAGACAAATCAGTGTTTGCGCATATGAGCCCATTGTTAATTGTACTTGGGGCACCAAGAGTGTGTATCCTTGGTAAATTTATAGTATTACACCCGTCTCCCTTTGGAGATGAAATTTATGTTTTTCCTATGGTTTTTGATGTGCTTTGAACGAATCTGACCTTCAAAACCGTCGGAAATGACTCGTTTTTGAGATAACCCCCCTCCCACCAGCCGGCAATCGAAAACGAGTCATTTCCGACGGTTTTGAAGGTCAGATTCGTTTAAAACACATCAAAAATGATAGGAAAAACAAATTTCACCTTAAAAATTGACCTGACCTAACCTAACCTATCCTAACCTAACCTAAATCACTTATAGTCTTGTAGGCAGCCCAGGAATCACTATAAATCACAGAGCCAGGCCTAATGTACTCCTGAATGAGTGTTCCACTCTGGTACGAAAGAAATTCAAAATGGATGGAGCGCAGTGATTGGGCAGACATGTAACAAACACACAAACGAACGTATGAACACACAAACGAACATACGAACACACACTAGATACACACCAAAAAAATGTTTATATCTCGAAAACGAAGCATTTGCGACGGAAACACTATAGAAGGAAAGTGTCTTAGAATTAAAAATCTACTTAATGAATATATAATAATTGTTGGACGTTAGACGGGTGTAATACTATAATAATACCGTATCCTTTACCTGAAGCTTTGGCCTAGCGATCTTTTAGCTATTGCATATGAACCATTTTCGGTTATTATGTATTTTATCACACTCAGTCATTTTACACACCAAAATACGTTTTCCTAGTAGTATTTGATGTGATTTGTTCAAATATGACCTCAATTTCCGTCGGAAATGAGATCCAACAAAGTTATAGTACTTTGAAGTTTGGCTCATTTTCAAGGGAAATGGAAGTCAAAATCTAAGCAAAACACATCAAATATTACTAGAAAAATGTATTTTGGTATTAATTAACCTTACCTAACCTAACCTTACCTAACCTAACCTAACCGTGGCTAACCTAACCATGGCTAAACGAGCCTAACCCTGGCTAAATGAGCCTAACCCTGGCTAAACGAGCCTAACCCTGGCTAAACGAGCCTAGAGTATTACCTTATTATGGATTAGGTGGTGGATACAGACGAGAGCTCGTTTAGCCAGGGTTAGGCTCGTTTAGCCAGGGTTAGGCTCGTTTAGCCACGGTTAGGTAAGGTTAGGTTGTTAATTAATACCAAAATACATTTTCCTAGTAATATTTGATGTGTTTTGCTTAGATTTTGACTTCCATTTCCCTTGAAAATGAGCCAAACTTCAAAGTACTATAACTTTGTTGGATCTCATTTCCGACGGAAATGGAGGTCATATTTGAACAAATCACATCAAATACTACTAGAAAAATGTATTTTGGTGTGTAAAATGACTGAGTGGGATAAAATACATAATTACCCTATTTTCTAGTGAATTATACATTCAGTACAAGTTTGTGCTTGTAGTCAAGCATAAATAAATTAAAGCGAGTGAGTGGAAATCTAGAAAATTACATAACCCTAAAAATAGAAGATTTATCACATGAAACAAGTTAGGCAAGGGCCTAATTAAATTTTCTTTTTTGTACTAGATTAACCCAATATCATTTTAAGGCCAAAGTGTCTAATTGTCTAAAACTTCAAGGAAAAATTTTTAAAAATTAATACTAAATATTATTTAAAGTCCAAAAGTTTGCTTAGTTAAAGGTGTAAATAAAAATTAAAAACTGAGTGATATCAGACTGAAAATTTTTGGCAAAAGTATTTAAAACTATACCATGCTTGAGAGTAGTCAATGAAAATCTGGTTAAAAAAGCATTTAATGTAGTTTCATTACAAAAAGTTTGTTTCAGATGATTTTAAATTTTTTTTTATTTTACTGCAGAACCTAAAAATTACCAGTGCTTTTAAATTTTCATGTATATATTTTCATGTATAAAAATTATTTTTTATAATTGTTTCTCCCAACAGATTACACCAGTACACATTTGAAAACTTGTCGATCGATTTTTATAAACTAGTTGGTGATTCTATATAATTTGAGTGCGCTGATCTCAAAAATATAGTTAGTTTTTCCCTATCACATATGGTTTTCTTACTACAGGGTGTGTCATAAATCCCCCATTTATCCCCAAATGTGAACCATCTTATCGAGACCAACATTGGATTGCACATACTAAACCATAAATTTTGTTGTTATAGACTACAGTAACATTTACATAATAATGTAGGGTAAATATATATATAACAACCAGTCCCATTCCCAGCGAAATACTCTCTCCCCTCCCATCAATGGGTGGTTAACATTTGGGGGCAGATGAGGTATTACAACACCCCTTGTAGCACAAAATCTTTAGGTGATAGAGTAAAACCTAATTAAAGCAGAATTAAATAGCTCCTAGCTCTTGGACAAGCATATTGCTTATTTATGAAAGAATAAAAAAATAACTGAAAGAAACAAAATATATTTACCTTCTTTACTTGCAAACATTTCAGGACTTATTCCAAAGACTTAAGACTTTAAGCCAATAAATTGTTCTCCTGCAATCTAGACCCCAAAAGTTCTGCAGAGTCCTTAGGCAGATTCAAATCCCTGACTAAGTCATTTAGTTCGGCTTGGGTTAATGGTTTAGGAGGATCTTGGTCAGCTGTTGGCTGTTCATAAACATCATCATTATCTGGATTTGGAGCTGAATCAGAATCTGAATTGTATTGATCCAGACTCTCGGGTGGGTGGGGAATAGGAACTTCTGGACCATGGGGTACCAGCCTTATTGCAGATGGAAGACTTGGTTATTGAAGGCTCTCTTTATTCTTTGCATTATAACCTTTAACATTGCAAGAACATAAGTAGCAGTCATCGGTATGGTTTCTAGGCTCGCGCCATACCATAGGGATCCCAAATGGCAAACTTTTCTTTTTACCTTTGCTCCAATTCCTTAGTGCCGCAACACACGTAAGACAAACCTTGTGTGGAGCCCAACTTTTGTCTTGATCTCCTAATTTAATTCCAAAATAAGCATGATAAGCTCTCTTAATGAAGGTCATTACATTTGTCCTTTGTTTTACAACAACATACCAACCACAAATATAACAAAATATGTCTGGACTATGGGTACATCCTCTAGAAGCCATTATTAAAATTTTAAAGACGTAATGTTAGAATTATCTATCTGAAAAATATGAAAAAATGAAATTAATTAAAGATAAAAAAGGTAAAAAATTAAAAAAATGCCCCAAAATTGTTTTGCTAATAACTTTAAAACTGTGGGTGATAGAAAAAAACTGGTGGGTAATTCTATGAGAAATAGACAAATGAAGTACACGGTCACCTCTTCAAAATTCATGAAACTTGGTGTGAGGGTTGGTTTAGGTCCAAATTACAAATTTCTGAATTTTTTTGAAAATTGGTCAAGTTGGTCAAATTTTATGGCTTGACCAAATTTTGGTCAAATGAAAAAAACAATAATTTTCAAATGTAAATATCTCAGCTCCTAATTGTGGTAGTGTAGTAAGTCTTAAACGATAAAATATGTAAAATTAACTGTAGTTTCTAAATATGTATCATTTTTTTAGGGTAACAAAAATAAAATTATGATTTTTTGGAAAAAATCTTTTTTTTTTTTTTTTTTTTTTTTTTTTTTTCAGCGAAGATATCATTTTTCGAAAAAAAGACCAGGAATAAAAAATGTTTATTTGATGTATGTACACATAATAAGTAATAAAAAGTCAGCTTATCGACGATTATTATGAAAAAAAAATTACTAAAAAAAAATCCTCAAAGTTTTAATAATTTTTTGCTTTCTTTCCAGATTTTCAGTATATAGGTACCTAATTTTCTAGTATACATAAATTTACCTAACCCTAAAATGCCTCAAAACACAAAATTTTGTTGCGATCCTATGAAAAAACACTCAAGAAGAATCTTCTGTAACATCAAAAAAGTAAACTCTGCCATGGCAGCTGCAAGCTATGGAATTTTGGAAGAAAATCAATTACTATGCAGCAATTGCTATGTCACAATTAAAATGAAGCCAATTGTATTAGAACATGTTCAACGTTCATCCAGAGAGCCGGAACCTGCGCCAATACCTGAGCCAGACATACTTAACAAATCTATGGAGCGAAGCAGTAGCGATTCCACGAATCCATCACCATTGGAAGAATTTGTCGTTCAAGACAGGCAATTCAATAAAGATTTGCTCCGCGACAATATTTTACCTTTATTTGATGAAAGCCCTATTAAAACAGGTAATAAAACAATAGAGACTCCGTTCAGGACATTTGTTTCTTAATGCCAAATTCGTAGTTTTCTGTTTTTAAATATTAGCATCAGCACTTGAATACATATATACAAAATATTTGATATTTGATTATTTCACGCAACCTAAATTTATGAATTTGTTTTACATCTGGATTGAAGCTGGGACAAAAACAGATAAAGGCTTCTACGAAGTTGTAGATGTAGAGCTTTCTTTGCAAAAATGTCTGAGTGAACCTATTACTTCTATCAAAGGTACTCAACAATTACATCGCTTCGTCCTAATTTCCAAGAATTTGTTGAAGGTTTATCCACTCTCTCAGAGTGCACAGTCAGTCGAAATAAGAGAGCTCATTAGAGTTTTTGCTTTGGTTCAAGAACATAATACTGTCTCTCAACGCGAAATTGAAACAGGCTCTTTTGTGGGTTGTATGTATGAAAATAAACTATGGCTTGGATTAGTCCAGTCCTTTGACTGTGAATATGATGATTTTCTGATAAAATTTCTCCATCCTTCAGGCGTATGTCCCTCATACATTTTTCCTGCACAAGATGATGTTTGTCACGTTCCAACAGAAAATATATTTGGGAGTATTGAAGCAAGTTTACGAGGAGGAACAAGAATACAATACATTTTTCCGCTTCAAGAATTAAATAACTTTTCAAAGAAGATAAAATAAATTCTATCAAATGTATACTATTTAAGATTGTCTATATAATATTTCTAAAATTTTTATCTAAGATTTGTGTATCTACTTAATAGTTATAAAAATCTTTTCAAATTCTTTTTTCTTATTATTATATTATTAGTGTCTAAAATTTGGATTCACTGGATGAGAATACTGTCCCTTAATTCATTCTCAAAGACTTGTGTACGTGTAGTATTAGGAAGAGTATTTTATACTCTGATAAGCACTTTATAAATTAAACATTATTGTTGTCAATATATTCTGTCCCTAAATATAAGAGAGGTTATGTATGTACATTGTACATATATTTTAAAAGATTTTTTCTCCTTTGGTTTATCTACATGTATTTTTTATATGAATTGAAAATTGTCTTTTTTTGGACCAACAAGTCTGTAATAAACAGTGGTGTAGTGCTAAATAAAGAAGTGAGGGAACGCATTTTGAAAGTGTTACTCAGATGTGGGGGGGACAATGGCGAGTGCATTGAGCCCATACAGCTGGGGGTCCGGGGGCACTGTAAGTCCCCCGGGAAATCTTTTGAAATCTGACCAATTTCAGGGATATTTTGAGGTCATATGCACTGGATATTAGGATATATTCCAAGGTTGAAGATGCAGTATTTCCAGTGTCATTAGATATACGACATCCAGTACGATCAATAAAAATAGCTAACAACTGGAATGATTAACTAAAAAAAAGTTAACAACTGGTACGCCGTGGTGACTGTTTCACCAGATCTTTATAGGCTAGCATTGCCTCAGTCGAAGCTAAAAGAAATGAAGCAGTTAATGATTCTTTCTCATATTTCTTCTAGGGGTGGGAATTAAAATTTCATGATGTTAGAGATTTGTAAGTTCGGATTTATTTGAAATAGTGAGGGAACGCCGTTCCATCTACCAAAAAAAGTAAGGGAACGCCGTTCCCACGCATTCCCACAGCACTACACCACTGGTAAATCTTCGTCATCTGAAAAAAAAATTTATTACTTAATTTCAAACTCAGTTTTGAGCCTTATAATAAACTATAAGCTGACTTTTTATTACTTATTATGGTGTACATACATCAAATAAAAATTTTTTACTCTTGGTCTTTTTTTCGAAAAATGATATCTTCGCTGCCAAATCACAAAAAAAAAAGAAATTGACATTTTTTCCAAAAAATCATAATTTTATTTTTGTTACCCTAAAAAAATGATACATATTTAGAAACTACAGTTAATTTTACATATTTTATCATTTAAGACTTATTACGCTACCACAATTAGCAGCTGAGATATTTACGTTTGAAAATTGTTGTTTTTTTCGTTTGGCCAAAATTTGGTCAAGCCATAAAATTTGACCAACTTGACCAATTTTCAAAAAAATTCAGATTTTTGTAATTTGGACCAAAACCAACCCTCACACCAAGTTTCATGAATTTTGGAGATGGTAGAGTGTACATTTGGCACTTTCATTTGTCTATTTGTCCTGGAATTACCCTGGTAGCATTTTTGAATTCAGCGCAGCAAACTGCTTCAGAATGACAACTCAAAATAAAGCCTAACCTTTTTGGCACTGCCCCCCCCCCCCCCCCCCCCCCCCCCCCCCCCCCCCCCCCCCCCCCCCCCCCCCCCCCCCCCCTTTAATCAACCTTGTATCCATGGTGCCCTCCATACCCAAAGGGCGAAAATTTTCATCAGTTCCATATGGATGTCTAGAATCCAGATAATTATAGGATTAATAATAAAAAACATCAAAGCTCATGTGTTTATGAGAAAATTAAGTATTTATATGTACAAAAAATATGAAACAGAAACCTTACCCATATATATTTTTGGGAATATATATTTGAATGGCATTTGTTGACTGTTGACCACCTCACGTCCCCCCCAAGGAATCTCAAACGCCCCCCAGGTTGGGAACCGCTGCATTAGAGACTTGTAACTGTACTAAGTTAATCTTTAAATTTGAATTCATTGGTGCCCCCTCTTACTGGGAGTGCAAATATTAATATAAAAAATTAACATTGTGCAATTTGACACTTTTTGATGTTTTAAATGGTGTATCTGCTTATATTTATAAAGTATAGTATACCTTTAGATTCATCATCCCATATGAATAACACAATATGCTTATAAGTTGTAGCATTATGAACCTCTGAAATTGAGGTTAAAAATGACACATAAATGAATACGGTGTAGTTGTGAACATTCATGCTTGTGTGAATGTAACACTACCAATGTATGAGTATGGTACCCTATATTGTCAAAAATGTACTCAAAATCATATTCAGGAGTATATCTGGATAAGCTACAGTTCTTAGGGAATTAATTAGGCATGAATGTCAGAGTACCCACATATCCTTGAAATGTTCTTGGACTTTTTCAAATGTATATTCAATAAGTTTAGTGCACAGTGTCAAAAATCCATCTCAGCTCAGGGCAGGTTATTTTTGGATGTGCTCTTGTGTTGATGGTGTTACATTAGAAAGTACTGTAGAATGCATATTGGAAAGGCAAATAATCTGGGTAAATGTTGAGAAAACCCAGGGACAGGGTAATGATTTTTAAATAGGAAGTGGTATTTCTAGAGGTACTTTTGCTCCTGAATCCAATGGTGATATTCATTTCTTGGGGAAATGGCTAGTTTTTGAGATATAGGCCATTTCTACCCTAACAATCTGGATCACACAAAAGTGGGCAGGGTTTTGAAGAAGAGGGAAATTGAGGGGTAAACACGGAAAAAAAACAGTAATAAGCACACAAAAACTAACCTAATATCATGTACTTACCTATTCCAGTGGTAGGGTGGCCAGACATCTGGCTTTAGGCAGACAGTCCGCCTTTTGAGCACTCTGTCCTTAGGGTGGCCATTTCCAAATTTCCAAAAAGGAGGACACTGCGTATGTGGCCGTACATTAACATATATATATGTTAACGTACGGCCACATACGCAGTGTCCTCCTTTTTAAATGGCCACCCTATCCAGTGGAGGGTAGAAAATGCCAAAGCCATGACAAACAAAGCAACAATTGATGCCACATCTGGTTAATTGTCAAGAAACAAATGTGCTGAATGGCTGCAGAATATAAGAGTTTTTAATTGGATGTAAAATTAAAAATTGAATAACTTCAAAACTAGCCATTTCCCCCAAAAATGAATATCACCACTGGATTCAGGAGCAAAGGTACCTCTGGGAATGCCACTTCTTATTAAAAAATCATTACCCCAGGGTTTTCTCTACATTACCCATAATTTGGCTAAAGAAGCAGAATGGAAAAGTGACTTTAAAGTACTTTCTCAATCAAATAAGTACTATAAATAAAAAGGCAGCAGATCTCAAACAAAAAAATTGAACAAGAAATGGAGAATGTAAAAGTGTTTCATGAGAAACTGAAGCAGATTTAGTGAAATACGGTATGCAAGTGAGCTGAATTAGTGAGTAATGAAGAGGTATATTTTATTTTGTTAGTGGCTTTCAAAATGTACAATATTATGTAAATGTTGGGATTTATTTGATTTTGTATTTTTCTAATGCATGTGTAAATACTAACTTCTGTGTTACTTATACATTTTTTTAATTGGCTCAAATCTTTTTTGTAACATAGGGCCTACTGTATATTCTTATTTGTCTCTGTCTCAGCAAGGAAACAATTCAGCACTTGTAATGAAGTGGTACTTTTGTTTCAGAAGAGTAGCCTGGCTGTAAATACATACAAATGCCATTTAGGAATTTATTTTGACTATCTCTAGCTGTAGCTACTGCAGTATGTAACTAAACATCTAATGAGAATTTTCCATTGTTTATTAATATAAGGTTTGGTTTATTAATATAGGGGTAAGTGGAGGCCATATGAAAATATCATTGCAAATGTTGCTGTATTACTGAAAATTGTATTTTTTCAGTAACACAACCAAGTTCACTGGCCTTGAATTTTCCCAAATGATATGGTACTTGAAATGTCCTTTGTTTTTCTCAAACAATGTGGGTACCCTGAATGTGGCTTAAAAAGTGTTTGAAATTTTTGTTTGACATCTTGAACTTTGAGATGTCTGGAATAAGCTTGTCTACAAGATATCTGGAATGATTTTGTCCAGTAGATATATAGAATGATCTTGTCTAGTAGTCATATGGCATGATCTTACAGATGTCTTGAGTTGATCTAGAGCAGGGGTTGGGAACCTTTTTGGCTGAGAGAGCCATGAAAGTCAAATATTTTTAAATGTATTTCCGTGAGAGCCCTATAATATTTTTTAACACTGAATACAACTAAATGCGTGCATTTTTTAAGTAAGACCAAAAAATTTAGAGTATAATAATTATCTGAATTTATTCTTTTTAATAATGTTATACTGAAGCTAACCAATAATAAATTCAATACTTCTTACCAATATGACTAATGTGACTTCTGGTGCTGCATGGTTTTGCTGATGGCTTTGTAGTCTGGTTGATAGTTGGTCAGGTTAAGCTTTATGCAGGCATTGAGGCTTCCATCCGTTAAACGTGACCGTAGGTTGGTTTTGATGTTTTTCAGATGTGAGAACGACTGCTCACATGCATATGTAGAGCCAAACATGGTCAACACGGCAATACTCACATGCTGCAGTGTGTGGTATGCGACTGGAAGCGCGTTCCAAGTTTTGAAAATCAGCTGGTCTTCGGATTGAAGTCTTTTCATTTCTGTCCACTTGTGTTTACTCGACAGCTCTGCTCGCTGACGCGCAAGTCCTTCCAAATCTTCGTTCAATGACTTGAATTTATTCACCCACATGTCTGAGGCTTTCAGGTCAGCAACTTCTACCTCAAAATCTCTTATGGAGACATCAGGGATGTAACTCAGGTCGGCTTTGTCCACTGCACACTCGTGTGGATGAGTGATGAACTTAAAAAGACGAGTGCACTCACGAAATTCTACAAAGCGTGCTTTGAATGATTGCAGGAGATTAGATGTGAAGCCAGCTAGCTGCTGGATATCACAATGTTGAGCGGGGTCATTTGCTGTGCATGCATCTATAAATTGTCCCAGTCTTTCAAAGTGTAGTAAACGACCTGTTTCAATATCCCCGATAAAGAGTTTCAGCTTGTTTTCAAATGCACACACTGCTTGTTGAAGGGATAAGACTGTATTTCCAATGCCTTGCATTTTCACGTTGAGTTGATTCAGATGTTCAGTCATGTCCACGAGGTAGTAAAACTTCAGGAGCCACTCAGTGTTAGCTAGCTCAGGATGCTTGACGCCTTTCATTTCAAGGAAAGTTCGGATTTTGCTCAGGCAAGCCGCAACACGGCTGAGAACCTTCCCTCTTGACAACCAACGCACATTGCTGTGCATAAGCAGACCGGGGTAATTATTCCCAACTTCATCCAGCTGTGTTTTAAACTGGCGATCATTTAAAGCTCGAGCAACAATAAAGTTGACCACCTTAATCACCAGCGACATCACCTCACCAAACTGCTCGCCACACGTTCGAGCACAAAGCGCCTCCTGATGTAGAATGCAATGAAAACTTAGGATGGGTCTATTTTCATGTTCACGAAGAAGCGCTACAAATCCTTTGTTGCTCCCCACCATACACGGAGCACCATCAGTACACACTGAAATAAGTTTATCCATCGGTAGATTGTTCTCTTTAGCGAACTCCATGAAAGACTTGAATAAATCCTCCCCTCTTGTTGTCCCTTTCATTGGCAAAACAGCAAGACTTTCCTCACGCAGTGTGTCACCGACGGCATACCTTGCAATCACACTGAACTGGGATAAATGGCTTACGTCTGTTGACTCATCCAAAGCGAGAGAAAAGTATGACGCTGCATTTATGTCCTTCACTTGTGTTTCCGCCACTTGATTTGCCATCATGATGGTACGATCGTGAACAGTTTTTGCTGACAGGGGCATGTCTTTTATTCGTTTGATTATCTTGTCTTTATCTGAAAAGTCATCAAAAAGTTCATTGGCCACATCAAGCATGAATGTTTTGGCATACTCGCCATCTGTGAATGGCTTTCCGTTCCTCACTATTGCTAAAGAACCAGCAAAGCTAGCCGAATTCCAGTTACCTTGTCGGGTCCATACACTGAGTTGCTGTTGACTGGTTTGCACTCTGCGCAGTAGCTCTTGACATGCCTTCTTCCTGCTGTCTCCCGCTGGATATTTCGATGCAAATGTAGCATGGCGTGTGTCGAAGTGCCGCTTTATATTTGACCGTTTCATCGATGAAATTTTATCAATACATATTAGACACACTGCAGTACCTGCTCTTTCTACAAAGGCGAATTCCTCTGTCCATTCGTCCTGAAATGTACGGTACTCCTCATCCCTTTTTCTTTTTGCCATCTTCGTCAAAAGGGTTTGCTCTGCATAAAATAGCACTACCACCCACTACCACTGCTGAAAAGCGACTGACTGTATATGAATATCAGTAACGTCACGCACAAGACAGCCAATCACAAGAATCCTACGTCACTGAGTGGGAGGAGCCAAGGCCGTGGTTAGGAGCGTGATATTTATCGTACACTTTGGACGGCAAATATCGTCGTGTGTGGCCGTAGCCTAAAAAAGGAAGGAATTACTCATTACTTATCGTGTTAAGAAATGTCAGCTAAGATTTATCTGCGAGCCAGATGCAGTCATCAAAAGAGCCAGATCTGGCTCGTGAGCCATAGGTTCCCGACCGCTGATCTAGAGTCATGGTATACACCAAGGGTGCTAGTGTGGATGCCAGTCCAGATGCAAATCAGCATGGATTTAAACAAGGTAGATCCTTTTCAACCAATTTTGGGGGATTTTCAAAGTATGTAAACTAGCTGACTAGGTATATAATCAACAGGAAATTGACATCACATACCTACCAGTACCTAGACTTCAGTAAGGCATTTGACAAAGTTACACACAGGAAACTTGTACAAATTAAAGGCAAGTGGAATATAAGGATAAGTTTTAAACTGGGTGGAAGAATGGCTTAGATATAGGAAATAAGGAATAGCATTAGCTAAATCTATACTATAATAAGAGAGCTGTCCATCTGTCCGTTTGTCCATCACACTTTCAGAAATTATGAGAAAAATTCAGAAATTGTATTATGGGTGGCAATGTGAAGCTCAAGATTTTCATGACTGTGTTCTTTTCTGTAGTTTAGCAATGGGGGAAGGGTGGGGGTGGGGGTAATTGGGGATGGGTGGGGGAAGGGTGGGGGAAGGGTGGGGGTAATTGGGGATGGGTGGGGTAATGGGGGAGGGGGTTAGCCCCCAAGTTGTATGAATGGGGGTGAGGAGGTTTTGGGAGATACCACATTCAGAAATGTTGACACAATGTGAAGCTCAAAATTTTCATGGCTGGGTTCTTTTTTTTGTAGTTTAGCCTGTCTAACCATCAGCGAAGCGGCGGGAACTGTACTAGTGTTTATAAATCAGGGTGGGTAAATATCATCATGATACAGGTTATGAGTAGAATACCACAGGATTCAGTAGAGGCGTACCAATACTTTTTGCCGCTCAGGGCGAAAATGCCAACGCCATAATTTTAACAATAACTATATAATGTATAATGCCAAGTTAAATTTTCGGACTTTCATAACAGAAAATTCATGAATTATTTTTTCTATGTCCATTGTCTCTGCAACTTCGCGTTCAATTGAAATAATCACCAAATTGCTCAGTCTAGATTGACTTATAGTTGACCTGAGGTAAGTTTTTATAAGTTTCAGTTTCGAGAAACTTCATTCGCAACTTGCCACGGACATGCATGTAGTTAAACAGATCCGGAGGGCAATTGTTATATGAGGCAAAGATTCTACTAGATCCCATTTAACGATCCACTGAAGTAGTTTTAACATATCCCAGTTCTTTGGATCATTGTCGATGCTTATGCTTTCGAAACTGAGCAAATGTCTGCACAAACGCTTTATTTCTTCCAGTAGACTTCCTGGATTAATGTCATTGTAGATGGAAGAAAAATTATTGACCTTGGTATTAATTTCTTCATCTTTGGACTGATTCAAAAGGTATGAAGGAGACAGAAATCCAAAGCGATCATTCATGTTTTTAAGACAAACTGCATTTTTCAATTTCTGCTAATAAACAATCCATGATTTCAAAAAATTCTCTGCGTACATCCTCTTGCACGGTCAATCCAGCATCATGAGCTTGCTCTCCAGGCATTCTTCTCCATCTCCTGACTCTGCGGTCTATACTGATATCCATTTCATTACAGAACTCTTCGGCGGCATCTGCAGCATTTGATACTACTGCCTCTCGTTCATTAGTTAAAAACATGGATAAAGAGTTCATTTTTAATGCACACTGGTCCAAAGCAAGTCCCTTTCTTTGAAAATATAGCTCAGCATCATTGATTTCTTTCAGCACTGGATCCCAGAAAAATAAGTACACAATGAATATGTATGACATGATGGAGGTCAACAGAGCTTCAGCATCGCCCTTTGTGTCCAGATTTTTGGAGACCCCTTCACTCAGTTCTTCCAAGGCACTAACAATGTGAGTCAAGTTCTTCTTAAGACTAGAAACAGCATCATACTTAGCACTCCACCGCGTATCAGAGACTCGCTTGACAGTGATTTTGGAATGTTTTGTTAAGACATCCCAACGATGAGTAGAGGAAGAAAAGTAGACGAAAATTTGTTCAATTGTTCCAAAGAAAGTTACAGCATTAGGACTCAGTCCCGCGGCATGAACTCCAGCCAAGTTCAGCGAGTGGTTATTGCAAGGAATGAAAACAGCATGTTTGCTAACATCAAGAATTCTGCGTTGAACTCCAAGATGAATACCTGCCATCGTAGCAGCATTGTCATACCCTTGACCATAACAATTCTGGATATCCAGCCCATCCTCATGGAGCTTAGTGACAATGAGATCAGTAACTGCCTCAGCAGTCTTCCCCTCTAATTTAATAAAATCAATGAAGGATTCCTTCACCTCTACATTACCATCTTTAATCGACACATAGCGAATTACCTGAGACATCTGATCAATATCCGATATATCTGGTGTACTATCGAAAATTATTGCAAAGTACTTTGCACTAGACACATTATCAATTATACATTTTTGAACATTACAGCCAATTAGTGTGATGAACTCATTTTGAATGTTACGTGACAAATACGTAGTGGATATCTTGTCAGTCATTTGTATTTTTGTAAGATGTTCCCTAATTACTGGGTCATATTTGCCCATTAGTTTTATTAACTCCAAAAAGTTTCCAGAATTGCCAGCTAACCCAGCTTCTTCATTTAAGTTCTCTCGGTGCCCTCGGAATGCAAGATCTTGTTTTGCCAAGAACATGATGCAGTCATAAATTCGTCTCAGTATTTCTTTCCACTTAGCAGTAGCATGTTTTATTTGCAACTGATGTGCATTATCTATTGTAGCATTCAGCTGAAGGCGCATAGACAACTCTTTCCATTGTTCAAAGCATCGGGTTTGATATGGACTGTTTTCATGTTCAGGTACTCTTGGATTCAGTTTCCTCCAGGCAAAAAATCCTCCTTCTTTTCCAAATGAACTGGAGATGTTGTTGAAGAGACGACAGCAAAAGCAATGCAAGCTACATTTTGAAGGTGAGAAGATTAGCCATGACCTTTCAATTTTTTCGCCATTTTCCAAAGTTTTGAAATACCAAACTTTTGACATTGACCTCTTGTTTGAATCAGCTGGAAAGGGTCCATTCATGTTTTTCAAATGTGATGGTCCACGTTTAATGAGTTGGATTCTCAAATTGTCCGTCATTGGAACGGGCCAGTTGCCAGAATTGTTAAACAGACTCTGTGGGTGATGGGTGGGTGGGTGACTTTGTGATGTAGATGAGGGTTGATCCTGATTATTTGGGGGTTCACTTGAAGTTGCCGCTTGAACATCTATCTCTAAAGATATATCACATTGCGGTTGATCTCCTTGCTTCCCAGAAGGCACTGAAGGCGTGTCTGAGAATCCCATTAACTGATGAAATCGCTTAGCAGCATGCTTGCCTTCCTCCTCTTTTTTTTCGCGAAGATTCTTGTATGCAGCACCACTCAGTCTCTGTCGTTTGCTAATTCAGTAGGGTATCTGCAAAATGAAACCACCATTAATTATTAACATCATCAAAGCTCAAAGAATGCAAAGCCTAACCTAAATAATATAGGGAAAGTCTGAAAAATAGGGCTGGCAACCTTTCCGATGTGAAAATTTAACGCAACTATTTGTGGAAATAGTGGCATTGAGGTGGCATATATAGCATTTAATGATGATTTTTCATCAAAACCATGGATATTTTGTACACAAATAACGCGCAACAATGATGAGATATAATTTTTTGGAGGGTTGCATTTTAAAAAATAAAAACCCAAAATTTTGCATACTGCACCCGCCTGACAGTAATTTGCCGCCCCTCGGGAAGTGCCACTCGGGGCGGTCGCCCCTCTCGCCCCTCCCTTGATACGCCACTGGGATTCAGTTCTGGGGCCTTTATATTTTATTACTTTTCATTCACCCTATATGAATGACTATAAAGTTTCAAAGTTTGCAGATGATACCAAAGTAGCTACATCACTCAAAGATATTTGGAATTCAAGATTTCAAAAGATTAGTACCCTTGGCTAGGGAATGGTAGTTGTAAATCAGTGTCTAGAAATGTAGGATTCTTCATATAAATAGAAATAATGGGAAATTCACTTATGAAATATAAGGTAACCAGTTAGAAGTTAATGAAGATAAAGATTTAGGAATTATAAATTAGTTGGGGAATTGAATTTCTGGTTTAATTGTAAATTTGAAAGAAGCATGGGTTGAAAGATAAAAAACAGAAGGTGATATTAAATGGCTGCAAGTCACACAAGGAAAAGATAAAGAGGATCAGGATCAGTTTTAGGCAGGGCTGTGGAGTCGGAGTCGGAAACAATTTTGGTGGTGCTGGAGTCGGAGTCGGTAAAAATGTACCGACTCTGACTCCTACCTCAATATATATTTTAATAAAATATGTTTTTGTGTGTGATATCACTGGCAGCTATGGTGGTTAAACCACTTAAATAATAAACACAATGTTTTCCATTTCAGACACTAATGCCATTAATTCATTTTTTCTTTTCAGATAATATTTTTTATTTTTAATGCTTATTTAATTTTGAGTTCTTTCTAAATTTCATAAGTTTTTAACTTTCAAGTCTAAAACCCCTTTCACAATGGCAAAGACACTTCCAACAAAGTCTGCAGTTTTTTAATATTTTACAATAACCACAGATGGGAAACATTTCGTGTGTCAGTGTATGATAGAAGATGATGATGATGAAAAATTATGTGAAGCAAAAATCAGTGGTTTTACTGGCTCTGATAAAAATGCACCAACCAGAGCATCAAATTTGAAAAGACATTTGCAGTGTTTCCATCCCAAAATTTTAGAAGTTGTCATTGAGAAAGATAGTAATAAAAACCTTCCAACTACTTCAAAGTTAACAAAAGATCAGAAATCTACTGAATGACAAGTACCACTTACAAGATTCTTTACTACAGACAAAGTTACCGTAACAATGACCACAGATGATGATGCTTCACGTGGTGGTGATGAAATGCCTCTTGTGTAATTATCATCATAGCAGATTTAGAATTAATATACCTTCGGAGTCGGAGTCGGATAGACAAAAAATTGAGGAGTCAGAGTCGGTTTTTTATGTGCCGACTCCACAGCCCTGGTTTTAGGGCAGTTACTTTTCATAATATACTGGAATAAGTTGAATATAGAGATAATGTCAAGGAAAATTTCAATATTTTGCTGCTTAAGTCCATCATAGTTGTAGAAGGTAGTTTTAGGTTACAGAAAGACTTAGACAAGCTAGAAGCATGGGTAGATAAGTGACAAAAAGTTGAAGGTTGATTAGCTAGTTGAATGATGTTAACAAAGAGAAGGAACTTGCTGTATACATAGCAACAATTTGAAGTTTTTAAACTGTTTAGAAGCTAGGAATAGGCTAACAAAATGTTAGGTATTAAAGGAAGTACCATAATTAGAAAATGTGGAATTTTATGTTATGCTTCATTTAGATACTGTATTCAAGTATGGTTACCACATGACAGACAGAATATGGATATGCTTGAGAGAGTACAATGCAGAGCTGCTAAGCTAGTCAAGATTAGGAGCCTACAGTACAGGCTACAGTAAAGGAACCAGGAATGTTTTTAGTTGAAAGATAATGTCTGAGAGGAGGCACATTACAAGTATAAAAGATGTTCTCTTATGTGGGTAAATACTTTTTCTTGATAGACTGACAGCGACTGATAATGGAACTCGCAGAAATAAGAAAACTAGGACATAGATTTAAATCAATTAGATTTAGGTCCTGTGCAAATAGTACTTTATCTTAGAGCAATAGATTTCTGGAATGAACTACCATATGATATGGTAAATAGTAGTAGTTTAGAAGTTTTTAAGAGAAGACTAAATATTTTATGAATGAAAGAAAAATTCTGTAAATCCTATAGCTACATAGTTATTAGCTGTTAAGTTTGAAGTATAATAAATAAGACCATAAGAAATTTTGGTGCTACTGTAGTATGCGGTCTACCTACGATTCGGCGGTCTACCTTTTAATTGTTATAATGTTATAATGTTTCAGACCAACAAAGACCCTAGGATCCACTCATGGCTGGTCTACCTAACTGTGTTCGTAATCGTGTATTGTGTATACACATACGAGGAAAAGTGTTGGTGTGGCTGTAAAGACTGTACAGTAATGTAGAAATGTGTGTGCACCCATTATGGGTCTCCCATTTAAAGGTGTTTGTGGGGCAAGTGAAGATCATGAGTTTTTCAATACCTCACAGTACTATGGGGGGCACCGCTCGGCAGAGGAATCTCTTTAAATGGGGTGTGTAAGGACAGAGAGTATCCCCTAACCCAAGACGCTGCCTCCCTATATCCCACAACACTTGTGTTGAGCTGTGGGATCTATCCCCACAAAGCCTTAATTTTACTACCTTAAACTATACCCTTTCTATCAACATGCGCGTCCAATCGATTCTTAAACATGTTTATAGACGTGCTACTAATTACTTCTACCGGCAAACTATTCCAGCTATTTAGTATTCTATGCGTAAAAAAGTTTTTCGCAACTGCTGTCTCGAACCTTCTACTTGTCAACTTACACCCGTTATTTCTAGTCCTATTATATTGAGATATTTCGAAAAAGCTATCTCTATCTACGTTATCAAACCCATTCATAATTTTGAAAACCTGGATTAGATCACCCCTTAACCTCCTAGACTCGAGTGTAGTCAATTTTAACTCTTTAAGCCTATCCTCGTACGACTTTGACCTAAGAGACGGAATCATCTTAGTTGCTCGTCTTTGAACTCTTTCGATTTTGTCTATATCTTTGCGCATATGCGGATTCCAAAATTGGGCCGCGTACTCCAAATGGGGTCTAACTAATGATTTATAAAGGGGAACTATAATATCGCGCGATTTGTACTCAAAATTTCGAGCTATAAAACCTAACACTTTGTTCGCCTTATTGACCGCCGCTGTACTTTGTTTCGCTACTTTTAAATCACCAGTGACTATAACTCCTAAATCTTTTTCCTGCTCTACGCTTGTTAAATCTTTCCCTGACATACTATACGCAAAATTACCGTTACGCGAACCTATATGCATAATTTGCACTTATCCACGTTAAATCTCATTTGCCATGTGACTGACCAATCAACGATTTTATTCAGATCTTCCTGAATTTTACCTCTATCTTCGTCATTAATCGCCCTACCACCCAGCTTCGTGTCATCCGCAAACTTTGAAACTGTACTGACTAGGCCGACATCTAAATCGTTAATATATATAAGAAAAAGCAAGGGGCCCAATACAGAACCCTGAGGAACGCCACTCGCTACATTAGCCCAACACGACTCCGCTCCATCAACGACCACCCTCTGTTTCCTGCCTCGCAACCATTCTTCTAGCCAATTTATTACTACACCCCTGATTCCATGAGCCTTAGTTTTTTCAATCAGTCTTTTGTGCGGCACGGTGTCATGATATTTTTGTTAAAACTAACAAAAATATCCCGACAACCTAACCAATCATCAAGGGCGTACTGTAGTATGTGGTCTACCGTTAAGTATGCAGTAGTAGTATGTTTAACTTCTTTAATAATTCCTTAATTGTGTAAATTAAATTATAATTCCTTTTAAATATTTTGAACGGTAGACCACATACTACAGTAGAAACTTAACGGTAGACCGCATACTACAGTAGAAACTTAACGGTAGACTGCATACTACAGTAGAAACTTAATGGTAGACCGCATACTACAGTAGAAACTTAATGGTAGACTGCATACTACAGTAGAAACTTAATGGTAGACCGCATACTTAGTGATGTGAGTCGTTTTTTATTGTGTCATTTTTTTGTTTTTTTTTTTTGTCATTTTTTTTGTTTAAAACGAAGATAGTCTGTTTTTTTGTTTTTTTTGTTTTTTATTGTTTTAAACTTATTCCATATTTTTCTTCCTTTAATCTAATAAGTATATTAGTATTACCTATAATTTACTATACTACCATGCTTATACAGTTATACCTAGTATATATAGTCATCTTTTAGAAAAACTGAATCACGCAAAAAGTATATAATAGAAAGGAAAAACAAACCCTCATTTTTTATATGTATATTTATTTTTTAACTAGAACATAAAACATTCTTCCTTGTTTCAAACAATATACATAATTGTGATTGGCAAGAGTACCAGTATATATATTCCAGATAGAAAAGGAAAATATTCACCTTTTTTTGAACCTTTTTGTTAACCTAATGTTGTTTAACCTTCATTTCCATGGAAGAATCATCACTAGATTGGGTAGAGTATATATGCTAGTTTCAATATCACAGGTACTGGTATAATATACATAATAAAAAATACATAATACTGGTATAAAACAATATATATAATTGTGATTGGCAAGAATACCAGTGTGTGTATATATATATATATATATATATATATATATATATATATTCCAAATAGAAAAAAAAAAAAAAAATATTCATCTCTTTCTTTAACCTTTGTGTTAACCTAATGCTGTTTAACTTTCATTATCTGATTCTATTTCCATTGAAGAATCATTATCACTAGATTGATTAGAGCATATAGTTTCAATATCACAGGTACTGGTACTTATTACAGATTTGGATATATGGGGTATATAATAGATATAAATGTGTATATAAGTATTTATGTACAGTATATATTGGTATATATGTATATGGTTCTATGTGTATGTATATACAGTGGTGGGCACGCGCAACAATTTTTGTAGCGCCGCAACCGCAACTCTGCTGAAATAGTTGCGCCGCACGCGCAAGCGCAACCCTTTTCAAAAAGTTGCGCCGCAAGTGCAAGCGCAACCAAAAATGTTGCGCCGCAACTTTTTGCGGTGCAACTGCCCACCTTTGTGTATATATATGGATGGTCTTGGGGGGGAAAATATGTCATTGCGGGTCTAAAGGATAGTTAAGTGGGAGATTCAAAATCCGAGGCATGGATGGGAGAGTCCTGGAAAGGTTGGACAATGGGCAGTCAGCTCCCAGCCAGTGTTCTCGCAAGTTTAACGGATCTAAGATACAAGACTTTCAGTGCAAGAAAGAGGCCAGTTTTTTCTGTAAATAGGCTGAAAAGGACATTCTATACTGGTACCATATGGTCTATTTTATTTATTTATTTATTTTTATAATATATATCATTGCAAAAGTATACCTTATAATTAAATTGGCAATATCTATATTAATTATTAAAAAAAACAAAAAAACAAAAAAAACAATAAAAAACAAATAAAACGACAAAAAAAACAACATGGACATAAAAAAACCCTGTTTTTTAACATCACTACGCATACTACAGTAGAAACTTAACGGTAGACCGCATACTACAGTAGCACCAAAATTTTTATAGTGGGCACACTAGGGGCCACTTCGGCCCATCGAGGTGGCTCCACTATGTAAAAACTGCCTGTACATTGGCAACAAGCAATTTTTACAAAACTAATTAATTATCAATTTAAAACTAATTAATTATCAATTTAAAACTAATTAATTATCAATTTAAAACTAATTAATTATCAATTTAAAACTAAAGATAAAATCTTTGGATCCAGAGGATCAAAGTCATAATAGGCTACTATCCACAAATATGTTACACTCTATATCTATTTATAACTGACATGCAAATATATCAGATCCAAAGAATCCAGTCAATTTCATTATGGTACCCATCAATACCAGTACCTTGCCAACCAAAAATAAGTCAGTCCATATCAATTGTGGACCAAGTCACAATTTACAACCATATACATTACAATATATATACTTAGGAGGAAAAGTGTAGGTGTGGCTGTAAAGACTGTACAGTGATGTAGAAATGTGTGTGCACCCATTTTGGGTCTCCCATTTAAAGGTGTTTGTGGGGCAAGTGAAGATATAAGTTTTTCAATACCTCACAGTACTATGGGGGGGCACCGTTCAGCAGAGGAATATCTTTAGATGGGGTGTGTGAGGACAGAGAGTATCCCCTAACCCAAGATGCTGCCTCCCTATATCCCATAACACTTGTGTTGAGCTGTGGGATCTATCACCTAAATGCACATAATATATATGAAATAAACTAGTACCATTCATGCAATAAAAATGGGCTTAAACACTATCACCAGATGTCCCTTGCAGACATCAAACTATCCAACCTTCTTTTGAAAGAATCAAGTGTATCTGAAGTCACCACTTCTTCTGTCAGACTGTTCTAAAACTTAATTACTCTGTTTGTAAAACTATGTTTTCTTAAATTTGTTCTACATTTTGGCTTAAATAATTTCATACTATGACCTCTAGTCTGGTTATTGTGATCTTTAATGAAAAGAGAATTAAAATCTATCTTATCCAACCCTTTTATCATTTTATACACCTCTATCATATCACCCCTTAACCTCCTCCTTTTTAATGAGAACATGTTTAAATACGCCAGTCTTTCCTTATATGTCAATTGTCTTAGAGATGGGATCATTCTTGTTGCTCGTTTCTGTACTTTTTCCAGTTTTTCAATATCTTGTATCAAATAGGGACTATTAAATTGAATACAGTATTCAAGGAGGGATCTCGTATGAAATGTATAGTAGCATTTGCTTTACACTGCATTCGCACGTATTAAGCAGATTACATTTTCTCCAATGTTTTCAAAAGTTTTTCCCCGATTTCAATGAAATTTGTAGCAAATAATACCTATATATAGCAGCATTGATGGTATTCATTTCGATAAAATATTTTGATAATTAAAATAATTCTCATTTTATTGAAAAATATGTAAAATATTGTGTTCCAACTTATTAAGCAAGTATTCTATTTACAGATCTAAATGGTGAAAATGGGTAAGAAGGATTTAACATTAACTGAGAAAAGAAAAGTAGTCAAGTTACTCGCTGAAAATATAAAATCTATTGAAATTGCGCAGCAGTTTGGCAGAGCTTATCGAACTGTAAACAAGTTTGTAGCGGAGGGTACCAAACTGAGGCAGCAAAGTGATAAAGGAGCTATAAGAAAAGTGACAAGGCGGCAGTTATCTGTAATTAAGCACAAATTGCAAAGCATCCATTGTCCTCAAGTAAAGAGGTTTTCGAGCAGGCTGGCATACATAATGTACCAAGAACATCTTGATGTGGAATCCTCCAAACAATTGGCAAGATGTAAACCTACGATTCAGTCACCATTAACATCCAGGTACAAGAAGCAGCGTGTTGAATAGGCGCATCAGTACGTGAAAACAGATTTTAATACTGTATTGTTAACCGATGAATGAAGAGCAACCCTTGAGGGATCTGATGCTTGGTCAAGAAGATGGATTGCTAAGGGTCAATCTCTACCATGGAATGAGGCTTTCTTTTAGAAAGTTTGTGTAAGACTGGGCATTCATTTTTACACCATCAGGCATTCTGTATGGGACAGCTACTTCATTGCCTATCAATCCTGCCCAAAACATGACACTACCTCCACCTTGTTGGCATCTTAATCCTGATGGTAAAAATTGGCTCTCAGCAATCCATCTTCTTGACCAAACATCAAGTCCCTCAAGGGTTGCTTTTCATTCAGTGGTGAACAATACAGTATTAAAATCTGTTTTCACGTACTGACACGCCCATTCAACACGCTGCTTCTTGTACCTGGATGTTAATGGTGACTGAATCGTAGGTTTACACATCATCTTACCAATTGTTTGGAAGATTCCACATCAAGATGTTCTTGGTACATTATGTATGCCAGCCTGCCTGAAAACCTCTTTACTTGAGGACAATGGATGCTTTGCAATTTGTGCTTGATTACAGCTAACTGCCGCCTTGTCACTTTTCTTATAGCTCCTTTATCACTTTGCTGCCTCAGTTTGGTACCCTCCGCTACAAACTTGTTTACAGTTCGATAAGCTCTGCCAAAGTGCTGCGCAATTTCAATAGATTTTATATTTTCAGCGAGTAACTTGACTACTTTTCTTTTCTCAGTTAATGTTAAATCCTTCTTCTTACCCATTTTCACCATTTAGATCGGTACGGTAAATAGAATACTTGCTTAATAATTCAGAACACAATATTTTACATAATTAAAATAATTATCTTATTTTATTGAAAAATATCAAAATATTTTATCGAAATGAATACCATCAATGCTGGTATACATAGTGATTATTTGCTACAAATTTCATTGAAATCGGGGAAAAACTTTGAAAACATTGGAGAAAATGTAATCTGCTTAATACGTGCAAACACAGTGTATTTCTGATTTCCATACAGTGATTTGAGGGTTTAAGTTCATTAGTCACAGTGACACCCAAGTCTTTCTCTTTATCATCATTTTTAATCCAAATTCCATTCATATTGTATTCACATTCTGGATTTTTTGGCCCAATATGCATAACCTTGCACTTATCAACATTAAATCTCATCTCCCACTTATCTGCCTAGGCTGTTACTCTGTCTAAGTCTTTTTGTATTGTCATTGTTCCTGCTACTGACTTAACATTATGGCCTAATTTTGAGGTTTTACATGATAGGCCTTTCTCTAGATCATTTTATATAGACAAAAAGCAGAGGTCCCAGCACAGACCCCTGTGGGACTCCGCTCAATACAGGTCTCCAAGTAGACTTATTTCTATTTAGATGAACTCTCTGTTTTCTGTTTCTCAGCCATTCTTCTATCCAGTCAGCTATATGACCTCTTATACCAGTGGTTCACAAACTTTTATGGTGGCGACCCTGAATACAATATTGTCCTGGCCTGGCGACCCTAAATGCTGGTACATGCAGTGTTAATGACCAATCATTTTGATATGTTGTGTTTATATTCATATAGTTTGATTGAATCAGTCGTTGAGAATTTCCATCCTGCGACCCTCAGGAACACCTTCGCGACCATGGGTTTGGGAACCACTGTCTTATACCATGGGCTCTAACTTTTACCAACAATCTTGCATGAGGAACAGTATCAAATGCCTTTGCAAAATCTAAGTATACTATATCTACTGGCTCTTTATTGTCCAAATGCAATAGGACTCCATCATAAAATTCAATCAAGTTGGTTAGACAGGACCTTCCATTTCGAAAGCCATGCTGGCTATCATTTATAAGGTTGCACCCTTCAAGGAACTCGGTAACTTTACCTCTAATGATACTTTTGAGTAATTTGCAAATAATGGAGGTGAGGCTGATGGGTCTGTAGTTTTTTGCCAAGTTTCTATTTCCTTTTTTAAAGATTGGAGCCACATTTGCTTTCTTCCAATCCTCTGGAATTTCAGTACATATCAATGATTTATCAAAAATAATTTCTAGTGCCTATGCTATATTCTTTTTGGCAGCTTTTATGACTATTGGATGCATTTCATCTGGCCCTGGAGATTTTTCCATTTTTAATTTATCTATTGCTTTTAGGATATCTAGTTTTGTTACCCTTAATTCATTTTTTCTATCTTGTCCTGGTAGTATAAGATCAGGAATATTATTTAAATTTTCATTTGTGAATACTGATGAGAAGTATTTGTTTAGTTCTTCAGTTATCTCAAGATCATCATTTATAGTTTTATCATCTATATGGAGGGGGCCAATTTTCTTTTTCACTCTACTTTTCAAATTGAAGTGACTGAAAAACTTCTTAGGATTGTTTTTTGAATTCTTGGCTAGGCTTTTTTTCAGGTCTCGTTTGCTATCTCTGATCGCTTTCTTGCAAATGCTTCTTTTACTTTTATATATTTCGGAGTCTGTGCCATTTTTAGTTCTTTTGAATTTATGAAATGCTTTTGTTTTTTCTCTGATTGCTCTTTTTACATTGCAGTTTATCCAAGGTTGTTTTTTATTTTTTCCAGTTCTGATTTTACACTGTGGGATATGCTTCCTTTGTATGTTCATTATTATACTTTTAAATTTTTCCCACATACTAGTTACTGTCTGTTGAGGCTGTAGAATATCTGTCCAATTTATTAGACACATCATTTACTAGTCTATTTATATTGAAGTAGACATAGCCTAAATCCTTTTGGAGTGAAAAATTAAATTTGAATAACCTTGATAAGTTCCAGTGGCTTTATTATTCATCCTCCTAGGCCTAGTTCTATGTCATGAAAAGTGTAGGTACTATTTGTAATCTGATAAAGCAATAACTCAATTCAAAATGGACAATAAACATAGTCCCTACTGTACTTTGATGAATTTAATTCCTAGCTTTCTACTTTGATGTAATTATATTTTATTTTGTGTCTTCAGTACATGTTAATATTCATAGCTAGGCCAGAGCTAGAGTGTAAACCTCTTCACATGAGATTTAGTTACAGGTTGTTAAGTATTTATGAATAATACAATACTTAGGCAAGGCCTAACCACTAGGCCATCATTTACTGTATTCAATGAATTATACCCGTAAGATAAATATTTTTTCACCAAACCATTTCCTATCTTTGCCATATAGTTACAGTATCATTAGCTATATAGGACAGTTGGTAAATATTTACTATTACACCGGTCTCCGGTAGAAAGTTTTAAAAGCTGGTTTTCAATGTTTTTCATGTGCTGAATTAAAAAATGATAGACCTGAGCCTAACAATTCTGTATTCTGCCTCAACATTTATTTATTTTAAATTTTACAGGTAAATGAAATTGAAGGCCTATTGAGAAACTTAAATTAGTTTAACAATGTCAAGTATATTATGCAGATATCTAATTTCAAATTTAAATTTTAAATATTTAGTGCATGACTCAGTCAAAGAGAAATGCAGATATTTTTTAAGGAATAACTCTCCAGTATCTTATTTTGTATCATGTTCATATTTCTCTAGTGAAGCCCCAACAAATCAAATTGATAAAAATAATAAGGAAACTAGCCCTAGTGATAAAATTAAGGAGAAAAGAATTGAGGCTACTAAGTATTATAACTCTAACATTACTGATGAAGATGATTTTGAGAAAAAGTTTTGGGAAATATATGAAAAGAAAAGGCATGAACAGCAAGAGATGTACAAACCCTACCCAGATAGAATTCGATACAGAAAAGTCTATAATGATCCCTTCAGAAGAACTGTGGAAATTTTAAAAGATGACATTTTGGAATTTTTTGGGAAACTCAAATTTAATCCTGTAATATCAGTAAGGAAAAATTCTGATGTTAACAGTCCATTTATTTTGAAAAAAGAAGAAATATTTCCTAGTCATAGTGATATTGTTATTATTGGGGGTGGACTTGTTGGAACATCTATTGCTTACCATCTTCAGGAAAGAGCTCGTGATGGACTAAGTATAGTTGTTATTGAAAAAGATTTGAGTGTAAGTTAAGCTACAAGGTCTTTGGTAAAAAATTTTAGACTTAATTTAGCTGTTAAATCAATTTTTTTGAAGCTTATCTAGTAAGCTTCAAAATAATAATCAAAGGTGCTACTGCCATAATAGCTCATTGTTGTTGAAAAATTAATTTTTTTTTTTTTCAGTGAATAGAAAAAGCGTGGCAATTTTGAGTAGGGTACCAAATTTCTGAGATATTTTTCACACTGGAACCTAATTGAAATACTTTTAAAAGATGAGTAGGTGCAATATGTAATTTTACAATGTTTTATCACAAAAACACATCCTTGTCATGTATAGATAAATTTGGAAATTCTTTATTATAAAGTCTATAAACAAATTGCTTCTTTGTTAGGCTTTGATGAATATGGGATAGGCAAGTATGAAGTATGGTGCTTATTTAATTAAGTTGCTATTCACCTAAATGTATTTCTCTCTAGTTATTATTCTAAAATTAAATTTTTTATTAGTACTCAAAGGCCTCATCAGTCTTATCTGTGGGTGGAATTCGTCAGCAATTTAGTGTACCTGAGAACATTATGTTGTCCAAGTATGGAATGGACTTTTTACAGCAAGCCAAGAACAATTTAACCATTGATGAAGATGATCCTCCCAGAATTGATGTGAATTTTCATGGATATTTGACTTTAGCTTCAGAAAGAGGATATCCACAATTGTTAGAAAATTATCAACTACAGAGGTAAGTATGTTGGTTGGTTTACTCATTGTATCAGTTGCTCGGAGACACTGTACAAATTACACTGCCCTGCAAATTCAAATGTTTTGGAGTTGTTTCAATGGAAATGAGTGATTCTAGGCAATAAAGGCATGCTTTTTTCAGCTGTATATTTAGTGTTTTCCTATCACATCGAGATATTCCACAATCACATGTAATGTATAGATAAGAAAATGTTACCAATTGGATAAGAGAAGAGATGAATCATATGGCATATGTTATTCAATTCAAACATTTTACAGTAGTAATACATGCCCAGAAACACACATTAAACACACACACACACACACACACATATTCACATTATTACTACATAATTATATACACTAATATATATAATACATGTAGATGTGGATTTAAGTAAGATACAGTATATTTATATATAAAAATTGTGAATGACTGAACCAACCATTCATCAACAGTAATGCATTGAATTTATTAGAGCAGCCAGTAGCTAAAGAAACTTCCTTTTCATCAATTTTCTCTTGTGTACTGATTTTGGTACATCTTTCTTAGACTCCAACAATAGTCTGCCATCATTTGAACATCCCATCTTCCCTGATACCTCCATTCCATTTCTGAAATATCCTGGTGGAGTCTTTCTCCCTGTTCCTTGCTTATCATGCCTAAATTTTCAGGGAAAAAATCAAAATGAGAGTCTAGGAACTGTATCTTAACACTTTTGTTACATCCCAGCAAATGATATTTTCAGATCATGTCTAACTATTTCTTTGTAGTCATTGGATTTCCTGTTATCAAGGAAGTTGTTCACAACAGCCTTTAAAGCTAGTCAAGCATCTTTTTCATGAACTATCAATGCATCTTCAAATGCTGAATCGCTTAAGAGTTGCTTTATTTGAGGACTGATGAACCCTCCTCCCTTCAGCTTAGCATGACTAATTTGAGGTAATTTTTTACATAAAAATTGGTAACCAGACCCTTCTTTGTTGAGACCTTTGACGAAATTTTTCATTAATCCAAGCTTTATGTGGAGTGGAGGTAACAGTATCTTGTCTACCAGTGGATTAGCAATGATGTTTGCTTGTCCTGGAGTAATCTGTTTTCTCTGAGGCCATTCTTTCCTCACATAGTGTTCCTCTCTGTCTCTGCTATTACACAAACAAAAAGCATGGGTATTTTGTAAAGCCAGCCTGTTGGCCTTAAAGAAGGCCAATCACCTTAAGATCACCACAAACAAGTCATTTGTGTTCATAGTTTATCTTGTTTAAAAGAAATGAAAGATTTCCATGATTCTCTCTCACATGAACTGAATGCCCTGTAGGCAGAGAGGCAACTTTGTTTCCATTATGCAGTAGAGTTTTCAAACTTTGCTTTGAGGAATCAATAAATAGGCGCCAGTCACATGGTTGGTAGTCTTTGATTATTGCCTTTACCACCAGACCTACTATATCATTGCAGTATACCAGTGATCCTTCAGTCAAGAAAAAATTGATGAAATCTTTTTCACGATGTCTGTACTGGTAGAATGTTGTCAAAGGAGCAAGTAGATTCCATTCTTTGAGCCTTGATCTGAAAAGTTCTGCTGAATCTTTTTGGTAATGCTAAATCTCTTACTAGGTCATTGAGATCACTCTGATTTATCAATTTTGGTGACTGATTTTCGGCCACAATATATTCTTCAGCATGTTCATTTGAACATGATTGCTGTTATTGAGATGTTGCCCACATCTGAATCAAAATTTTCAAAATCAAGAGGTGGCTTTGGCACAGGAATTTCACTTAAGTGTAGCACAGGGAGGATGGCTGATGGAATACTTGTATATGTGATATGCTTCTTATTTTTATTATTATATCCAGCCACATTTGTCATGAAGTAGCAATTGTCATAGTAATTTCTCGGTTCTCTCCAAATCATGGGGATGCCAAAAGGCATTTCCTTCTTCCCACAAGCCCACTGATGCAAACATTCCACACATGACTTAAACCATAATCTGGAGCCCAATCCTTGTGCTGGTCACCGATCTTACAACCAAAGTAGGCATGGTAATGTTTTTGTACTTGTACAGTGACTTCTTGCCTTTGTTTAGAAGTAGTAAATTATCTGCATATATAACAAAATGAATTAGGTGCATTATTACAAATTCTTGACATATTTAATCCAAATATGAAACAAAGAAAATGGACATTAGTTCAATTTTGAAATAAAATCAGATGCTTACACATATGAAACTCGTAGCAACCAACTATAAGTGGAAATATAGATGCCCTTTTAGTCATATGAGAGAGGTACATTTCTCAAGAAATAAAAGCATTTGGGTAGAATAACCAATGTCACATTCCTATCAATCGTGATGTGCCAGATACAAATTATGCATTGTATCTTAACTGGTGTTAGGAATATTTGGTCTTGGAAAATTCAGTCTCAGAAAATTGAAGTAAATCTATGAGCTCAAATAGCAAAACATATTTAAATCACATTTGCCAGGTATAATGAAAACTTAAATGAGAATTTGAAAAGATTTATTAAAGGAATTGTTTTGTTGTTTAAAACTTAAAACTAAAAAAGATACCCTAAATAATGGGTAAAACATAAAAGAAGATTGTCTTGGAAGATTTGGTCTTGAGACTCGAAAAGAAAAGTTAAAATGAAATTAAGCTATGAGCAACAGATTTTAAGAAGGCAATTTTCTCACTTTCAACAATTTTGCATAAGTATTTTGATGCACGAGGGCATTAATAGTTCAGGGCAGTTTTTTTTACCTAACCTAACCTAACCCGAGACCAAATTTTCTGGACACCATCTTAATTCACACACTATGGGTGTTTACTATAATTTTCTAAACAACTCATACAGCATAGGGCAGTATTATGAGTGTAATTCCAGATTTGTAATGTATCATACAACATGCATAATGAAATATTAGAGCCTTTTTTGCCTTGTAGGTTTAGCAGTTAAACAGTTTTTCTACAAATATTATATTTGATCAATTACACGCTATAATTTGTTGTTCCTCTCTTGCAGAGATTATAATTCTTTTGTTAAAATATTAACGAAGGACCAATTAAAATCCACATTTCCTTGGATCAGAACCGATGGCATCGAAGCTGGTATCTATGGAACTCAGAGGGAAGGATGGTGAGGTGATGCTATTGTGGCACTTTGTTCTCTCATAAATATTGAGTTGACTCGCTAATGACAGACTTGAAGCTGTTCATATTAACGCATGCTTGAGTGCTTAAATGAAAACTATTCTGATATGCTAATAAAGCTGCTGCTGTGAATACTGTTTTTATATCTGTTAGGAATACACTGCTGTAGTCAGATTCAAATTATAGGACCTGATATAGACTTTATCATTCATTGTTATACACTCATAACAATTTAGTATGGGCAGGTAACTTAGTTTTTAGTCTGAACTCAAATTTTAGTCTTTCAGTAAAATTTTAGTTTTTAGTCCAAACTCAAATTTTACAGTCAGGAAAATATTTGCTTTACATGTACTACAGTCTTCATTGTAATTTTGTCCCTGACCAAATAAATTTGGAGAGGACATACTGGATTGCACGTGTCTGTTGATCCATCCATTCATCACGCTTTCGTGTCTTGACTGTAACTTTTAAACTGGTCAACATAAATTAATGGAACTTCACATACACATAGACCATCATCATACAATGTTTTTTGAATAAGGTTCAGTCCCTGTGTCAAAGGTCAAGATCACAATTAGAAGTCAAATGGGGGTTCATGCCACAATATTTGAACCGCTCGGGATAAATTGATGAAACATCACACATGTATGGATCATCACAACATGTGTCATGAGCAAGAGTCAGGCCCCTGTATCAAAGATCAGTTACAAAGAGGTCAAAGGTCAAATGGAGGTCCATCCTTTCACATTTGCACTGCTTGACATAAATTGATGAAATTTGAGCACGTATGATGATGTGTATCACCACAATATGTGTACACTGTACAAACAAGAATCAGGTTCTTGTTTGTACAGTGTACACATATTGTACACAAATATAGGAAGGGACATTGATGTTGTTCAGATTTAGTTCTCATTGTCAATGTATAAAGTAGATAGTAGGATGTTATTTGTAAGTAAGCCTCCTAAGGAAGATAAAAAAAAATTATAGGAAATGCACATGTATTGCATTTTCATTGTATTAACATAGTGGGACTATCTTTTTGAAATTAGTTATAAACTTACAAGTTATTAAGCTGCCTTTACTTCTGTATCCTTTCTTAATAATAAATGCTGATTGAGTCTACCATCTTCACTTCTATGGAAAATATTTCTAAAAAAGTTTTTGGTTCTCCCATGTTAATTCAGAGGAGACATATCAGGTTTAGTCTGTAGATAATGTAGTCAAAGACTTCCTAATCCGATAGGTTTGATCCTTGGAGTCTGCTGCTAGCTCTCAATCACAAGACGAAGTCTTTGGGAACGCAATTCGTGAATGGTACAGTTTCAGGCTCTGGTATGAGGTCACTGGATGATTATGTAATTGATGAAGACAGACCATCATCCATGAAGCAAATCATCAATGTCGAGGTAATAATTTTGTATTTATAGTTTCCATTTACGTTGTCAGTGTTAACTCGGTACCATGAAGGGGATTTGAATTTCGAAGTTTTGTATTAGAGATTGCTCGCTTGGAATCTAAGAGGAAGATAGGCTAACTTGAACTCTACTGAGTTTGTTGCCTGGAATGGCCTGAATTCCTGGACAAAAATTCTTAAGTAACCATTCCTGTCGACTGAACTGTACTAGTTTCTTGCGTGGTAGTGTCGGCTGGTCGGGGAAAAAGGTACCGTACCATCTTTAGCTTCAGAATAAATAAATAAACTTCATTGTACAGGTTGACAGTCTGTGCTATTCAGTTTTGTAGTATTTTCATAATAACTTTTAATCGCTCAAATTTTTAATGGTTAGAAGTTTTCCAACATATTTATAGTAATTGCTCTTGCATGAAATGATGGTCTTGCCTACTACCATATTCATTAAGATTAAGCCCTTGATGCATAAAGTCCTCTTTACACTGATTTTATTCAATTTTAGGGAAGACCTCTGTAAAAAAAAAATAAGGGTTAAATTTCAAAATAGTTTGCGTTTCACCTGAAATTTTATTAAACTTTTTAGGAATTATTATTATTTTTTTTTATCATTATTATCAACCACAGTTTGCATCATCACAAAATTACATCACCACCCCTAATCCCTAATCATCAGTCACCAGTCGTCATTCTCATTAGGTAACTCTTCCTGATGGCGAGATGCGGGACATTAAGTGCGCTGTGTGTGTGATTGCTGCAGGCGCTTGGTCCAAAGAGGTTGGCTTGATTTGTGGAGTTGGCACTGCGACTGAAGGAATTCGTTCTATTTCTATTCCAGTGGAACCAAGGTACTCTAACATCGTCCTTTGGAAGGGGTAGCGATCCATCTGCTTTCAACACAAGGCAAACTTTGTTTTTCTTTTTAAGTTTTGGTTATATATATATATATATATATATATATATATATATATATATATATATATATATATATATATACAGGGTGTTTGAAAACTTTCTGTACAAATTGTAGTGGGGGATAGGCAACACCAAGACAAACCCTTTTCGTCTATAAGTGTATGTCCGCTGACGTCACCATTCGACGCGAGAGGGCGCCGCTGCAATTGGCTAAAAGGTGAAGTGGGCTAGACTCGCGCTTGCCGCGGGCATTCTTAAATCGAACGTAGTACGCGTAACATGGAGTGCTTCACGACTGCTGAGATGGCTGACATGCATATGGTGTATGGGGCTGCCAATGGAAACGGAAGAGCTGCTGTGAGGTTGTACCGACAGCGCTTCCCAAACAGACGTGTGCCAAACCATCAAACGTTTGCGCATTTGCATCGGCGACTGCGAGAAACTGGAACATTCCATTCAAACATGCATGACACTGGTCGGGAGAGAAACGTGCGCACTCCTGACATGGAAGAAGAAATCCTACGGCGATTTGAGGACAATCCAAGCGCAAGCACGCGAGGTGTTGCACGTATCCTCGGTGTGAACCACGACCTGGTCTGGAGAGTGTTACACGAGCAGCAGTTACATCCGTTTCATCGTCAGAGAGTCCAGGCATTACAAACCCGTGTAGCATGTGGATTTGCGTGCGCCCACACGTGAGAATTGTCCATGTTAAACACACCCTCACGTGTGAAACAGGCCTCATCTGAGAACAGCACATAAGCCGGAAAATTAGGCTGCACCGCTGTCTGCTGCAGAAACCAGCGTGCGAATTCCACACGAAGAGGGTAATCCCGAGGTTGTAATGCCTGGACTCTCTGACGATGAAACGGATGTAACTGCTGCTCGTGCAACACTCTCCAGACCAGGTCGTGGTTCACACCGAGGATACGTGCAACACCTCGCGTGCTTGCGCTTGGATTATCCTCAAATCGCCGTAGGATTTCTTCTTCCATGTCAGGAGTGCGCACGTTTCTCTCCCGACCAGTGTCATGCATGTTTGCATGGAATGTTCCAGTTTCTCGCAGTCGCCGATGCAAATGCGCAAACGTTTGATGGTTTGGCACACGTCTGTTTGGGAAGCGCTGTCGGTACAACCTCACAGCAGCTCTTCCGTTTCCATTGGCAGCCCCATACACCATATGCATGTCAGCCATCTCAGCAGTCGTGAAGCGCTCCATGTTACGCGTACTACGTCCGATTTAAGAATGCCCGCAGCAAGCGCGAGTCTAGCCCACTTCACCTTTTAGCCAATTGCAGCGGCGCCCTCTCGCGCCGAATGGTGACGTCAGCGGACATACACTTATAGACGAAAAGGGTTTGTCTTGGTGTTGCCTATCCCCCATTACAATTTGTACAGAAAGTTTTCAAACACCCTGTATATATATATATATATATAATGATGCAAACTCACAGGGAAAAGAAATCATTTTTCTTTTCCCCCGTGGGTTTGCATCATTCATTCATTTCACACGTTTAATTGTGAAATTCATCACATATATATATATATATATATATATATATACAGGGTGGGCGGAAAGTAGCTCCCTATTTTGGATTGGTAAAAAAATACGTATATTATCCATTTATTTCAGAAGAAATAATATGAAAAGGTAGGCATACATGGTAGGTTTTCTCTAAAATTCAATGTGGGCTCCAAATCTTTCCACCAGCTTCTGGAGCCGCCCAGGAATGGTGTCCACTGATTTTAGCAGGAACTCCGGCGGGATGGAGGACATGACTTCCAGAATTCGGTCCTCCAGTTCTTCCAATGTCCTCGGTTTGGTGCGGTAGACTTCTTCCTTTACCCACCCCCAAAGAAAGAAGTCGCACGGTGTCAAGTCGGGGCTCCTGGCTGGCCATTGATGTGGACCACGACGACCCATCCAACGCCCAGGGAAGTGGGCATCCAGCCACTCACGGACAACAAGAGCGAAGTGCGGAGGGGCGCCATCTTGCATAAATATCAGATCGTCGATGTTCTCCCATGTGCTGACAACCGGCCAGACCTCGTTTCGCAACGTAGCAAGGTACCGCTCAGCATTCATGGTGTTGCGCAGAAGGAACGGGCCCACAACCTGATCTGAGGTCATACCACACCACACCATTACACTGAACCGATTCTGCCGTTTTTCAGCGGTAACCGTGCGACTTCTTTCTTTGGGGGTGGGTAAAGGAAGAAGTCTACCGCACCAAACCGAGGACATTGGAAGAACTGGAGGACCGAATTCGGGAAGTCATGTCCTCCATCCCGCCGGAGTTCCTGCTAAAGTCAGTGGACGCCATTCCTGGGCGGCTCCAGAAGCTGGTGGAAAGAGTTGGAGCCCACATTGAATTTTAGAGAAAACCTACCATGTATGCCTACCTTTTCATATTATTTCTTCTGAAATAAATGGATAATATACGTATTTTTTTACCAATCCAAAATAGGGAGCTACTTTCCGCCCACCCTGTATATATATATATATATATATCCCCGCAAGGGGGTTCTAAGCTCGTGCTCTTGAGTGCTCTTTGTGCTCGTTTGTACGTGCTTGTTCCTGGAGGTTTCACGTGCGCCCTCCCGGCCCTAGCACCCAAGGATGATGGGGCTCGACCCTGCAGTCCTTGGTCTTTTTCCACTTCGACTGTCCCCTCCACCCTTTCTTTTTCCTCTGTCTTTCCTCTCACTTTTTCTTTGTTTTTCCGCCGAGATATGCCCTTTTAAATAGAGGCGAATCGGTTCTTCCCGAACTTAAAAAAAAAATATATATATATATATATATACAGGGTGGGCGGAAAGTAGCTCCCTATTTTGGATTGGTAAAAAAATACGTATATTATCCATTTATTTCAGAAGAAATAATATGAAAAGGTAGGCATACATGGTAGGTTTTCTCTAAAATTCAATGTGGGCTCCAACTCTTTCCACCAGCTTCTGGAGCCGCCCAGGAATGGCGTCCACTGACTTTAGCAGGAACTCCGGCGGGATGGAGGACATGACTTCCCGAATTCGGTCCTCCAGTTCTTCCAATGTCCTCGGTTTGGTGCGGTAGACTTCTTCCTTTACCCACCCTCAAAGAAAAGTCGCACGGTTACCGCTGAAAAACGGCAGAATCGGTTCAGTGTAACGGTGTGGTGTGGTATGACCTCAGATTAGGTTGTGGGCCCGTTCCTTCTGCGCAACACCATGAATGCTGAGCGGTACCTTGCTATGTTGCGAAACGAGGTCTGGCCGGTTGTCAGCACATGGGAGAACATCGACGATCTGATATTTATGCAAGATGGCGCCCCTCCGCACTTCGCTCTTGTTGTCCGTGAGTGGCTGGATGCCCACTTCCCTGGGCGTTGGATGGGTCGTCGTGGTCCACATCAATGGCCAGCCAGGATCCCCGACTTGACACCATGCGACTTCTTTCTTTGGGGTGGGTAAAGGAAGAAGTCTACCGCACCAAACCGAGGACATTGGAAGAACTGGAGGACCGAATTCGGGAAGTCATGTCCTCCATCCCGCCGGAGTTCCTGCTAAAGTCAGTGGACGCCATTCCTGGGCGGCTCCAGAAGCTGGTGGAAAGAGTTGGAGCCCACATTGAATTTCAGAGAAAACCTACCATGTATGCCTACCTTTTCATATTATTTCTTCTGAAATAAATGGATAATATACGTATTTTTTTACCAATCCAAAATAGGGAGCTACTTTCCGCCCACCCTGTATATATATTTTTTTTTTTTAGTTCAGGAAGAACCGATTCGCCTCTATTTAAAGGGCATATCTCAGCGGAAAAACAAAGAAAAAGTGAGAGGAAAGACAGAGGAAAAAGAAAGGGTGGAGGGACAGTCGAAGTGGAAAAAGACCAAGGATGACAAGGACTGCAGGGCCGAGCCCCATCATCCTTGGGTGCTAGGGCCGGGAGGGCGCACGTGAAACCTCCAGGAACAAGCACGTACAAACGAGCACAAAGAGCACTCAAGAGCACGAGCTTAGAACCCCCTTGCGGGGATATATATATATATATATATATATATATATATATATATATATTCCCCGCAAGGGGGTTCTAAGCTCGTGCTCTTGAGTGCTCTTTGTGCTCGTTTGTACGTGCTTTCCTGGAGGTTTCACGTGCGCCTCCCGGCCCTAGCACCCAAGGATGATGGGGCTCGACCCTGCAGTCCTTGTCATCCTTGGTCTTTTTCCACTTCGACTGTCCCCTCCACCCTTTCTTTTTCCTCTGTCTTTCCTCTCACTTTTTCTTTGTTTTTCCGCTGAGATATGCCCTTTAAATAGAGGCGAATCGGTTCTTCCTGAACTAAAAAAAAAAAAAAAAAATATATATATATATATATATATATATATATTTTATTGTGGTTGTTTAACCTCCTTCGCAACATCTAAGGTCATATGACGGAGGGACCTACAGCTTTACGTGGGATCCGAACCACGGGTCGCTACATAATCTGATGATGCGAAATTTGAAACACCAAATAAGATAGCAGTAAACAGAGCAAAGAGAGTAACTGGGCAGATACTGAGAACCTTTAAACGAAGCGATAGGAATATAATGATTCCTCTGCTGAAAACACTGATCATACCCAAATTGGAATACTGCTCAGTCCTAACATGCCCGCATAAAAAAGAAGACATTAGTCAACTAGAAGGGATTCAGAGAAGCTTCACAGCCAAGATCAACGGGTGCTAAGAACTAAACTACTGGGAAAGGTTACGCGAATTAAACCTATATTCACTGGAAAGGAGGAGAGAGAGATATACATCATTATTTACACTTGGAAAATAATGGAGAAACTAGTCCCTATTCTTACACTGAACCCTGTAACTCCCCAAACAACAGTGGAAAGTAGAAAAGGAAGACTATCGTGTTCCCAAATTAAAGGTTAGACAGGGAACATCCTTAACCCTGAAAGAGAATAGTTTTATTGTGAGAGGGCCAAGACTGTTTAATCAGCTGTCGAAAGACCTAAGGAACACGAGTGGTGTTGCAGTGAACATCTTTAAAAGAAAATTAGACGCCTGGCTCAGAACAATCCCCGATGAGCCGGGCGTACCTGGCTATGTGAGGTGGAGAGTACAAGAAACCATCTCGCCCCTCCTCTCAAGTTGGCCTGGTGAAGTAGTGACAAGCTTGACCTTCGTGAAATGAGAAATCATCGCGCGGAACATTTGAAAGGTTGAAAGGAAAGTCGTAATCTTTATTTGCTCAGAGCGAGTGTGATATACAAGAGATGTCGTTGAGAGTTTTGTGGGGGGGGTGCAAGAGAAGAATGTTGAGAGTGAATGTGGGTAAGAGTAAGTTATTGTTTGTGGAGAACGAGGGAAATTTGGGCTGTCATGTGATGATGAATAATGAAACACTAGAGGTAGTACAGTTCTTCATGTATCTGGGATACGTATTGAAGGAAAGAAATATAAATGTAGATAACGTTAATAGTAGAGTCAATCAGGGGAGAAAGGTTGGGAGGGATGCATTGAAAGCGGTTGTGAGAAAGCGGAGACTGGGCAGAGGATGCTATGAGATGTTTACATGAAGTTTGTTAGCATAGATACTTCTTTTGTATGGGTGTGAAACATTGGCATGGCATGAAAGGGAGAAGGCCAAGAATAAAGGCAGTTAAGATGGATAAACAGAGGAGTATGTGTGGCGTGCGTATGGCATTGTGTGATCCTGGAAAAGGTGTGTTCAGGATTCAGTGGAAGTGAAAATTGAGGAAAGTGTGCTAAGTTATCTTTGAACATATTTAAAGAATGGATGATGATAGAGCTGTGAAGATAGGAGGAAGAGAGGAAGGCCGAGAAGAAGATGGATGGATGGATGGACGGACGGACACGGGGAATGATTGTGCGAGTAAGCATGAACTTCATCTGGATGATTCCCGAGAGGTGACTTCAAGTAGGTTGGAATGGAAGAGATTTGTTAGAAGTAAGTAGGGGCCTTTGCCTCTGTTTTTGACAAGGTCTGGAAGCGCCGCAGGTATGGAATGCAGATATGTTGGAGATGGGGGGGAATATTGATAACGTATATATGTAGCAAAATTGAATCGGAAGATTACATTGTCATTGGTATCGTGTTAAGTCAAGATCAACGTTTAAGTGTTGATCTTGAGCGAGGTAGAATTATGTCACGTGATACTACTTTTAATATTGACTACATTTTAATAATATATCGTTTTTTAAAACATTTAGAAGGGTTATAGTCAGTACCACTCTACTCTCCTTTGCCGAGTTAAGAATGTAAATACACCGCATTTATCGAGTGTTTACTAACCAGATGTATCTTCTCGCATTACCTGTAAATTTTATTCCATTCAACAAATGTTTTCGCATTACAGGGCTACGTCTTATCAGACACCGCATCCCATTAGATCAGCGAGATTAAGCGACGTTGGGTCTGTTCAGTAGTTGGATAGGAGAGTCTCCTCTGTGTTCAGATGATGTAGCAACCCTTAGATGGTTTAGATATCACGTAAAGCTGTAGATCTTCTCCGTTACGAAGGAGTTTAAACGATTTATTATTATTATTATTATTATTTATTATTATTATTATTCCAAATTCTAGGAAACGTTTCGTTTATTGTGTTAAGTCTGAAAATGGTCCAGGGTTAAACTGCCCTGTGGTGATCGATGCCACAGGGGCGTACTTTCGGAGAGAAGGTCTCGCCGATTCTTACCTTTGCGGTCGAGCTCCGCAGAGCGATGATGAGGAGCCGTCCACGGACGATCTTTCAGTCGATCATTCGCATTTCGAAGAAAAAGTTTGGCCCATTATTGCCCATAGATGCCCCTCCTTCGAAAGCTTAAAGGTAAGGGTAGGCTTAAGATTTTAGGTATCGAGGGTGTAGAATTTATATGGGAGATGAAGGATCCCGTGTCGGGATAACAACATATTTTCTTTGACATACTTTGAAACATCCTGTAGTTTGGTTGGTTGTAGATGGACTCGGGCTGCAAAAGCCTGGGTTCGACTCCCACCTCCGCTGCCGTTGGAGTTGGGCTGAGTCACCTACTGTGGTATTACTCGGTGGTCAGGTGATCCCTCTCGGAGATCATAGCGATCCCCGCTCTCTTTTCGTGGAAATAGGAGTTCCCGATATTACCAGTTAAATTTATCTTCGGTCGCTGTATTGCATAGAATAGTGATTACCAACTTCTGGTACGCGAACCTCTCTTACTTTAGGTGGTACTCAAGAGGGTTATAAATACGCGGCTTGCTAATTGATAATTACTTTCATGATAATGTCCTCAAAAGTAATAATTGTTGTAGATGAACAACTCTCAACCTTTCCGATTGAGGGTTTGCATCCAGTTTGCCATTGAAACAGATTTAAAATTATGTAATGATAACGTGCAAGGCCAAAAATCAAAATTTTGATTCCGAACAAATGTCGATGAATATCATTAGAAAAAATGTAACTTCTTGACGAGGCTGAAAATTCAGGATTGAACGCCACAGTCCCATCCCTACGATTTGGTTAGAGGGTACCACCACTACCATTTTTTTTCTGGTGGTACTTAAAAAAGCATAATGATAAAATATGACACGTCGATCTAAAAAGATTGGGAACCTACGAGGGGCAGCCAAAAAATAAGTTTACTCGGCGTATAATTTCGTAACTAAAGGACCAACATTGATTATGTTTATCAGGTTAATTCTTTAATCATTGTTGGCAACACTGCACGTCGATTCGGCTGCCATCTACCGTACATTGGTTATACGAGTCAATTGAACATGGCGGCTCGACTGGAACAGCGCCCTGTCATTTCTGCAACGATATTCCGAGTCTGCCAGTCAAGAATTTCTCGAGCGCATTGTCACAGGAGACGAGACATGGGTTCATCACCGTACTCCGGGAACAAAACGTGCCAGCATGGAATGGAAACACCCTGGGTCCCCGCGACCAAAGAAGTTCAAGATTGTGAGGTCCGCTGGCAAAGTGATGGTTACCGTGTTTTGGGACCACAAAGGCGTTTTGCTCGCGGACTTCATGCAAAAAGGCACAACAATCACTGCAGCTGCATATTGTTCAACACTGGAACGTTTACGAGCGGCCATTAAACGTAAACGTCCTGGACTGCTCCGTAGGGCAGGGGACTGTTCCAGTCGAGCCGCCATGTTCAACTGACTCGTATAGCTAATGTACGGTAGATGGCAGCCGAATCGACGTGGTGTTGGTAACAATGATTAACGAATTCACCTGATACAAACATAATCAATGTAGGTCCTTTAGTTATGAAATTATGCGCAATCAATCAATGAAAAGGCCAGTGGTGTATGTGTCCTGAAGGTGGTTTAATAATAACGAAACGTTGGTTTTCAACATTAGTTTCACGCATATGTCGTGTCCTCAGTAATTGTTTTTCTCCCTTTTAAGATGCAGAGTTCCTGGGCCGGCTATTACGACTACAATACATTCGATCAGAATGGCATTATAGGCCGCCATCCTATGTATTCCAACCTTTACATAGCCACAGGATTCAGCGGACACGGTAAGGTCTCCCTATTGCCTTGTCAATATAAATGAATTTTTCATGGAGGGTATCTGAAAGTGGGATGAGAGTCGATTGTTGGTGTAAGCAAACTTTGATTTCTGATGTGATTTGGGCAATTTTGCTGATCAATCGGGTTTCTTTTATTTTATATTTACGTAACGAAAAAACACGGGAGATAAAGTAAATATAATTTAAATAATGGGCCATACAGATTTTGGCGTATTTATTTTTTCCTTAGTTATTATTTAAGCTTTTGCTTCACTAGACTGAAAATACAATCCATTTCTTTTTATGGTCAGCCGACCCAAGGTCGAAGCGAACTATCCGTTAGGGTTTACCTTGTCATCGTCAGCTTTTCCAAGCTGAAGTGTATTAAATATTTGATTTACCTTTCCGGTCCCTTTTTCGGAAAGATTATGCAGTACATATTTATTGCGCAAATTACTTTGAAACTCGATGATGATGATGATGTGCGTTTTGTAATTTGAGCTTTTTAACTTGGCATTTTTAATCACCATAACACTAATTAAATTCAAAGTAAAGTATAGGAATTTTAAAACGTATCATTCTAAATCTTGCATTTAATGGGTCTTAGTTTGTGTTGTATTTACGGATTTGATCTCTGAGAGCGCATTTTCGAACTTGGGAGTTCATTTATATCTCAACCCTTTCATGCCGTATGGGCGCAAATGAGACCATCAAATTTTATGAGATTTTAGTCATTCTGGAGATATAACAAGTGTCTTTTTGTGGCATGAAAATAAGCGAAAATCGGGTATGAAAGGGTTAAGATCAAAATGAAGCATTTTAATTTTAAAACATGATCTAAGGACCATTCCCCATTCTCATTGGGGTGGGTACGATGCGCTTGGACTGGCTGGGAGCTAAAAGTACTCTAGTTAGTGATTTACGTACACGAGGATGCATTGGGAAGATTACTAATGAGAATAAATCATCACTCTAACCTCGGGGATCGAGTGTTCCTTCTCATGACGAGGTTGGGAGTATAGTCTACCTCTGGTGATAGGCAAGCGACACACGCCTCACAAACCGTTTCTACTTCTCGTTAACGTTTTTCCATAAGTATATCAACTCCACGTTCATTCACATATTTACCAATTGCATCATTTCAACTTTTTACGTAGTCTTCCTCTACTACTTACACCACCTCACTCACTCGGTGTCATACACTTTTTTTGCAATTCTTTCATCATTTTCTCTACATGATCACACCAGTGTAGCATACTATCTTTTATTTTCATCTCTAATGACTTTTGCTCTACATGTTAACCAAACCACCACCTTTCTCATATGGTCAATTCGTTTTACACCAATTATAAATTACTTACCTCAACTTTTGACAGTGCCAAATATCAATGTTGACACCATTACACCATCTACAGGACATTCAAACACCCTCTTCCTACTAGGGCTTTGACTGAGCCCCCATGACTTTCTTGCCCTCCTTCATTCTACTTTCAACATCAATCTACTTATACTTCTTTTGTCAATCGAATCCCTTAATATTTAAATTGTTTCAGTCTAAATTTTCTCCATTCACCACAATATTACATGCTGACACTGCTTCTCTCAACAACAAGAACCTTGTTCTTATTTATATTCACTTTCAATAATTTTTTTTCCACAAATGAGAACAAAACCTTCACTATTTTCCTTAATTCATTTTGATCCATCTAG